>JASDQU010105205.1:36932-86969 GCA_032191745.1 Picea mariana
AGGTAAGCATGTGTGGTGCAATTTAGGGTTATAATAGATGCCCCCTAATGTGTGAGGTCAAAAGAGCATCTATTATAACCCTAAATTGCACCACACATGCTTACCTAGCATCAGGCCAACTCATATCCCTTCATTGCCAAAACATTTTCTAAGAAACCTCTTTGAAAATCCTTTTGAGTTAAGTCAAAGGCGCCCTAACTCACTGCTGCACGCGTTGGAACGCTGGTAGGCCTATTACTACATGCGTTGGAACGCTGGCAGGCATACTATATCCCGCATTTACCTAACAAAGCACAAAAATAGGAAAGTTGTCGACGGGACAAAAAGCTATGAGTCAGTTAACTGAAACTCCCAGCCATGCATGGTCGAGATTTCGTCTAAAACCCTAGCTCCTTCTAGCCTATAAAAGAAGGGGTAGGGGTACTATTTGAAGGAGGAAAAATATAAGCGAAGAAACTCTGCCTAATTGTCGAATCCATTTGTCCCAACCCTTTAGCCTTTCCTCAAGCTTAAGGAGAATTAAAGCAAAGCAGTTGGAGGACAATGAAGAGGAGGAGCCCAGGATCAGGATCAAGGAATGGTGGTCGGTCTCAACATTGATTGTAAGTTGATTCATCTTAAAAATAATAAAGAATACTTTTCCCGTCCCAATGCATGAGTTATATATGTTTTATTCGATTTATGCTTAATCTTTAACCCTCAAGTAGAAAAATAGCATGCATGCGTAGTGTTTTGTCTTGATTGCAGGATTGTCTTTGGAAGGAGTAGCGCAAGCAAGCGGACAAAGCGCAACGGCGGATCTACACCAAACATCAGCAAAAAGGTTAGTAGGTCCTTTCCATGCTTGTGTGTGAAAAAAGGGGTTTGAGTTTTGGGGTGATAGGTTAAAAGTGATTTCTTTAAGGTCATGATCTGCATGCAAGTCTAACCCTAGCTTGCTAGTCTGTAGGGTATTATTTCCCCACAACACAACTAATTGTGCTTTTGCATCATTACGTAAGCACCATTATGAAAGATATGTAATCATCCTCAATCATTCTTTAATCTAGTATGCTCAAGCTTCATCATAGACTCATTTTTACAAGTTTAATATACATTGGGGATCATCCACATTGACAAATTGCCTTTTTGAGTCTAGCTTGGAAGCTCAATTATGCAAATATTTCAAAGTAACCAAAAATATATTTTGAAAATATGAATCTTTTTTTTGTTTTCTCCTTTGAAATCAATTTCCAATGCATATACTCTTGTCTCATTTCAAGTTCAAAGTTGAAAGTTACAACACCCAAACGTTTACAAGTCACCCATTTATAAAATTTTGTTGGTGGAATCAAGGTTGGATACCATCTTCCATCACAAGTAGAAGAAACTCACATAAGAGTTGGATACCTGACACTGATAATATTCTCATTGATGAACACTCAACAACCTTCATCTTGGAAATCTATTGTTCTATCGATCCTCTACATCACTCTTCAAGCGACAACTTGCCTCTTTCTACACTTTTTCCATTTCTAAAAAATATATCAAAATTCACTATCTTTCAAACCATAAAGATGTAGGAAATTTTCACTAAGACAAAGTTATCCATATTACTGATGAGACTAAATGTCGATGTAGAATTTTTTTCCATATTGTCTGTCTTAGTTCACTTTTCCTTCATATTTAATATGTAAAATTTCAAAAAAGTGACCAATAATAGTGGATTTGGCCCCACTTTATCAATTTCACTAAGAATTAGTTTGAATCCACCCAAAAAAGATTATGGGATTTCTTATGCATGTCCATAGTTCCTTTTGAACAACATTTATCATGAATGGGCTTGCTAAATGAAAGTGTGGTCTTGTCCTTTGAAAACTTCATTCCACCAAATTTCAAAATTAATGCTAGAAGCAAACTTGATCTCAAGGAAATTTTGATGGATATTGTCTCTACAAACTTTCACCTTAAATTTCAGCTCATTTGCATCTGTATGCTCAAGTTATGGTTAAAATAAAATTTTGAATCGAGAGGTTTTTTGTAATAGTGTATGCATTTGTCTTTGTTTGTTATCCTTTCTATGTGGTACCCCTTCGTTGGTTGTCGGGGTAGAAGATGTAAATGGCATCAAGGACTTTCTACATGTTAACATTTTTGAAGTGTTAGGTCCATTCAAAGGTTCAACCTTCTTTTCAAACATATGCATCCTTCCACTAAAGAATATTGATCCTTTAACATTGGAGTAATAACCTCTTTTTTAACTTATCCATCAAGATCCATTCATGTATGTTTTAAACCTTTACAATATAACAATTCACATACAAATTCTTTAATGAAAAGAAAGAAAACAATAACAATCACACATAGTACTTGGAAATTTACCTTGGAAACCATTAACTAGGAGAACCAACAAATGTTTAGAGCCACACTTCTAACTCTCATTGTATCAACTTTATCATTTACAACACAATATATATGATTTTCTCGCATCCAAAAGCCCTAAACCATTGACCTGGATTAAATAACAACCTTAATTCCTTAATATGAATTAGAAAAACATGGGCCAAAAAATTGTGTGCCAAAATGGATGCAAAAAACCATTGGAGTATTGGAGAAATGCCCTCATTTTAAACTAAGGTTGTTGAACCATGGTGAATAAAAGCCATCAACCTCTTTCATGCCATTCAACCATCGAGCCATCAAAGTCATTTGAAGCATCAATGGATTGATCGCTTTTAAAACATCAAAACATCTGACCCTTTTTTAACTTGCCCATTAACCTCTTTCCAACATCATCAACCTTTCCTCTTTCAAACTTAGGCCCCTTTTGAACCAAGGCAATTGGGCCAATTCAAACTATCATGTTATTGGATCATTGTAGGCAAATAGACATCATCGTTTCAAAAGAGTTCACCCCAACTTCACAATATCGTTTATGTGGCGCCTTCAATTATCTGGCCATTAGAGCATCGAATGCAAAAGTATAACCACCGCAAAGAGATCAACAAGAAAAGGTCTTAATGGGCCAACAACCTCACCTTTCCCTTGAGCCTATGCAAAAATCACAAGGTCCTAATGGACCATTGACATTGGTGTACCTTTGAATCCTCTTCAAACCTGCTCTTCCCACATGACTTGAACTCCTTTATTCATAAAGTTTAGGCATCATTTTGTCATTAATGGATTCTACGAGGGGTGATTGTTAACAGTTTCATATGATTCAAACAATGAACCTAGTCGAAAAATCTTTGGCCCCTGCACATTTTATGGGTTTGAAATCATGATATCCTCAGAAGCTAAATGTTGCTTTTCATTCCATAAGCATAACCCAAATGCTTCATTATAGAGACTTGGCCAAATTTGAACCTTTGGCCTCCCAAAACAACTACATGGCACACAATACAACTGCCCATACTAGCTATATGCTAAATCTAAGCTCTAATGGAAATATATAGCATGCTTAGATGCTTACCCTAGCCATTAAGGCAATCCATAATGAATTGTGTTCCTTTCATAACCAAGTATGAAGTCATTTTTGACCTCTAACATCAATGTAATCAATAATTTGTATGCAAATAAAATAGCAATTGATTTAATATTTCATATACAAAATTCATTCATTAACATACTGCAAATATAAACCATTCCACACAAAGATAAATATGAAAACTTATTTGTAATTAAATCCATGCCCACCAAATTGGTTGCTGAGGAGTGATTTATCACCTAGTTGTAGGAAACAACTATGGATTCCACCCCCAAGATAGACCATGATACCACTAGGACGAAGGAAGCTCCAACAAGGCTCTAATTTTACTCAACCCAACCCATTGTTATCATGACCTAACCAATATGATGATAATAGGGCACTACGATCCCACTTCCAACCATCTAATAGCCGCAACACTCTCTGTCGTTTCACAATGAAAGTATGACGAAATATAATCCTTTTTACCAATGTTCCCACCTTCATCGTGTTCACTCCTCCATTTGACATTGTCATGAAGGGACATTTTTGCGAGCACTTGGGTAGATGCATGTAGCATCGAATTGTGGATTGTGCACTATGGATGATGATAACCATTCTTATTATTAAACAAACATCAAAGAACTTGGATCTCCCTCAACATGTGCAAAACCCTTCCTTGGTTGCCACATGCTCTGGCTCATGCTTTGGGGTTCAATCTTACATCGTGTGAACCTGTTGCTCACTGGTTAAAAAAACAATTCACTTATTTGCATTTGTTATTTATCACCTCTCTTCATTGTTATGTTTAAGTTGTATCGAGTGTTGCATAACATTGTATTCCCATCATATAGATCTCATTTCCCAAATTGAGATATTGTTGGTGGAATTTTAAGAATAGCTCATCAAGTATATTTTTCAAGCATTTTGACACCAGGAATGACCATGAACCTACTTAGAATAAGAGTCCAACTCTTTTTTTATTTTTTTTATACATGTAATAAATGAACTCATTATTGTTATCCTTTCATTGGTAAGTTGTTGATAGTTTGAAAATTCAACCTAGAAGACTGTAGTATGGTTGGAAGAAAACAACCTGTTAAAAAAACAAACCAATCAATTGTTTCCATATTTAAACCAATCTACCATATCACTATTCAAATACATGATACAATATCTTGACTTTTTCAAACACCAAATTGCATGTTCTTTCATGTAGATATTCTCAACTTTTATTGGCCTAAATCTCTTTGAAATTAGAGCAGTACAACAAGGGTGGAAAGTGTGGGGGGGAATCATTTTTTATCCTCGAGGAATTCAAGAATTCAGTTTCGAATGGGGTCTAGGGATAGCAACAAATAACCAAGACGAGCCTTATGCCCTCCTTCAGGGAATTAATGCTACAATATCCTCAAATGTGATATTTCTGAATGTCTTTGGGGATTCCTCTATCATCCTCCAAATCATGAATAGTAACAAAGCTCCAATATATAACATGATCACCAGAATCATTGCAAGAATCAAGAAAGAACTGTACATATTCAAGGAAACCTGATTTCTTCACATCCTAAGGAACCTCAACAAGGAAGCAGATTCAAAGGCCAATGGCGCCTCCAAGTTGGCAGAAGGTATGTTAAAGAAAAATGGCATGGTGGAATGTCATGACATCCTCTAGGATTAATCTATTCCATCTTTATTACATGACAACTCAACATATGATTTAGACACGTCCAATCAAGACTTATGGTATCAAATGGATGAGTGACGAGGCATTCAATCGAGTCTTGCCTCCACACATGTTTGAGTTATTAGAATTCAATATCTTTTAAGCCATGGAGACTTATTTTGCTAATGTAGTTGAGATATTGGGAAAAGCATTATGGCCAAATAAGGAAGCTAGTTAGCAGGCTCAAGGAAAATTTCCTTGGAGTGCAAGCTCACCTTGGTGAAATTATGTATTCCATCATAGGTCTTTATGGAGTGTGACTTCAAATGAGCTTTGAATTTGGATTTGGTTCAGGATTACATGTGTTCTTCTTGAGGGCCCAGAGGCTTTGATTTATGGGATCTTTGTCTTTTGGGGAAATCTTCCACTCCGGCTTACTTTCTGGTCGAAATTATTATGGAAGTCAAGTCTTTCAATGTAACTTGAATGTTTTAGTTTGGTGGTCTTTATTGGTTTGGTGGAACTTGTTTAATTCTTGAGAATTTTTCTTGACACCCAATTCAAACGATTCATGTGCTTGCTCTAGTATCTGGAGATGTTATTTGGAGAGTGGGTTTCCCCTATCAACCTAGGATTCCTTGATTTCCAATAGGAACAATACTAGTCTCCTTTGTATCTATGGTCTAGTGTGGTTGAAAGCCTACATGTTGAGTTTGGATTCAAAATTGAACCATTAGTTCACATGTGCTTGAAACATGGATGGTTTTAGTCATCAACCCACTTGCCAAAGAGACATTCAAGAAATATGTAGGGTTCTTCGATGCCATGAGGACATTACAAATGGGGATATGACTTCATTTTCTCTATCACTTCTAAAGTTCGTGATTTGGAACATCAATAGATTTCTCATAATGCAATTATAATGGATAGTATGGTACATTAGAAGAAACAAATCCAAGCACCAGAGAAAGAATGTGTCATGCTTTGAACCATGGTCATCAATCTCAACAAAGGCTCTACATCTACAACATCCAATATGAACACTTAAGTGGGTTCAATTATTTTGGAGTCTAAGGAAGAATAAACAGTGCATCAAATCATGGAGGCAATGAACTTGGACAAGCATGCCTCTCCCCCTTATAGTTAGGCCCAAGATGATTCTCTAAGCAAGCATGTGTTTTACTAAGTTTATAGTTGTCTATGTTATGTAAATTTGCTTTATACCTCAGATGTTTGTACGGAGTATCTGGTAGTTTTGTAAGCAAAGCCACAAATCTTTATAGCCAAGAATATGTTGGTATGACATAATGGATGTATTCTGGAATCACACGCGCGCGCGCGCGCACACACACACACACACACACAGTCTTGTTAATCCCATATATGTAACCCTAATTCATTATTGTTACATTAATTAATGTTATTATTGCTTTCTAACCCTCATTGTCTCCCATATATATGTCAAAGAGACTCATTTGAATGATAATATTATCTTCTGCAATAATTGTATTGTAATTGGATGTTGTCCCCTAAAAACAACTTCGTGCTCATTCACTCTTTCACTTGATTTAGGCTTTGGCATTATTGAAATGGGTCTTTTATGCTTATTTGGTAATTTGGTCCATAACAATTGGTATTAAGGTGGACAATCCTTGGTTTGGCTTCTTCAAACAACTCATCTTGTTGTTTTCACCCTACCTTTTTTGTTATCATTGGAATTGTGTGGAAATTTTAGGGTTGACAGAGGAATAGTGAAGTACATTGAAATTTTAGAATCTGGTTTAGTATATTTTTGAAGTTACGGGTAGTACAATTTAAGGTTTTTGTCTAGTCCCCAAACTAGACCTAAATAGTTGGTTTTAGTAAAACACTTGTATCTTGAGATTGAGAGATCCAATTGAAGTAAGACTAGTGTTGTTGGAAAGATGATGGATCAAGGTATTACAATCCCAAATTTCACACCTTTAAGTGCTACAAGTGCATATTTATAAGCCATACAAGTTCACTCTCTTGAAATATGACAAAAATGATAGGTTTTGATAATTCCACCATAACTTTATCTGTGAAGGTCCAAATTGCATGGATTAGTGGGAACTTGAAAAGGACATATTAAAGTACATCCTATAAAAAAATTAGAAATACAAGGTTATGATTGACAAATTTATAACATGTTAAAGGTCAGTTAATAAAGTAGACCCCAAATTAGGATTTTACAAGGGTTCTAGGGAGATCCCAATTTTATAAAAAATTTATATTTTGTAGCAAGCATAATTGTAAGGCTAGAGATGTGTATCAACATCCATAAACACATACGTCGAGTAGTATTGTATCAGATAGAATTTATTTGTGGGTTTTATCTTCCATGTACCTTGGGGTATATAGAAAACCACATGGGCATACCTAATACCATACTTATACCACTTTTTCAGTGTTTTTTTTTATCTATACTACACTGAGCACAACACTGGAGATCACTCTTACGCACTTAGAAATTAGTTAATAGGGCTAAGGGTACGTTCCATCCTCCTCAATTAGTCCCATGAAAGGTCAACTGAGTACCATTATTCCAAACCCAATGGTATATTAGAGAGATATAGACTCTAGCACTCCCTTGTCCATAAGATCCTATAAAACCCTAACCTATCATGTCTATACATGTCATGGCATGTGACTCTTACAAAGTCTTCTAAAGGTTCATCCTTGACACGAGAAGATAATGAAAATGTGGAATTTAAGGTGTTCAATTTAAAAGAAAAAATTGGGGGTATGGACTCTTCAATGAAAAAGAAGTTTGACATCCTAAATATGGTAAGTAACATGGAATTCTAGAATTTTAAATATGATGTCAAGTCAAACATGGTAAGCAAAGATGATCTCGAAGAGATTGTAAGAAAATATGACCTCGAAGAGAATCTCAAAGGCATGAAGGAGGACCTCTATGAAATCTTACACCCATGAAGGAGGACCTCATGAAGTATATAAAAAGATTCCTTATCCTAAAATCTTCCACTCAAGAAGAGGATTGGGATAACAAAAGGATTGAGTCCCAATAACATAAGGATAACATTTTAAGACATATAGAGAACAAGAGGATTGAGTCCCAAACACCTAATCACTAATCACTCCAAAATCTATTCTATAGTGATTTCAATGCACGACCAAGGAACTACTTCATTCTCAAGAACAATGCGAGGAAGTTTGATGGTAATGATCCGATGACATGGATATTTCAGATGGAACAATTCTTTAATTTACATAGATTTCCAACTCTACAATGGGTAACTATTGCATCATTATATTTAGAATCAAATCAATTTGTGTGGTATCGACGACTTTGTGAATGAAAAAAGGACTCTATTGTCTCTTGTTCCATTTTTATGGATGAAATAATAGTACATTATTGTTACGAGGAAGATCTCTCTATGGCTAGGAGTAAACCACAACAGATGGAAATGACTACAAAAATGAACTCTAATATTAGGTATGCTATATAAACAAATATGCTAGCAAGACAAGATAAAAGGCCTACCTCGTCCAGAAATTTGATGAAGTCCACCGTTGAGCACTTGAATCAAAGCAATACACCTACAACTTGTCCTCAACAACCAAGAAATGCAAGCATATGGTGATAATGTATAAAGTTAGCACATTTAATAGCATAATCCATCAATATTCATAACAAATATTCCCATGGAATAACAATTCAAATATTTGCAAGACATTGATTGGACGAGAAAAGAGTATTTCTATTAAAATGTAATCAACATAAGTGAATGAATTACAAACTTCTATGTTGGCACAGTTTGGAACCGAGAAACTAAGTTCTTTCCAGTTGGGACTCCACCAAAGGAAATCTCATATAAAAGAGACAATGAGGTTCTCAATCAAGTAGGGAAGAGCTTGGGGGTTGAACAATGTGTTCAGACTTAAAAGGACAAAGGGATGCAAACTCAATATGAAGTGATAATTTCTCCAGAGTAACTTTGCTCTCAAAGTTTAATTCTTTCTCCTCTTTTCCATAGCTCAGATTTGTCCCATTTATAGCCCTCAAGTGGAACTGAAGGGTCAAGTCAAAACGTTTTCAGTATATGGAAGGTCAGGGATCATGGATCTCGTGACGTGACATGGAAACCCGACACCATTTTTTTAATTTTGAGCACAAAACCTGATGTACACGAGTTGTAGTGGTGCAACTTTCGTATACGCATGTTGTATAATAGTTAGGCCGCATATATCTGGAAAAATAATGTTTTTAGCTCTGGGATTTGCAAAAAGGGACTTTAAGTCTACATAGGGAAATGGAATAAGACCTTCTAAGCAAATTTTCATATGGTGAGGCAAATCTTGCTATAACAGATGCCCCCTAATGTATAAGGTCAAAGGAGTATCTGCGATGGCCAAAATACATTATAATACCCAGAAGTGGAGTAATGGGGACCCAGCTGGACGAACTAGTTGCTCGTGAGAATATTACAATCTCTACTAACTTTGCACACATCGTTGCCAATTTGAATTACACTACAGATCCATGTGAAAATATACCAAAAAGTTGTTCATGGCCATGAGTAGGAAATACAAAGGTGGCTACATGCCAAAGGCTATCATAGTCACGAACAAGGCCTAGTAAAACCAGTCTCAAAATCAATCTAAAGATATATGTATACAATGGAGTACAATCTGATCTCCCATGATCACCGAAGTCTCATAGGTATTGGTCCAATGAAAGATAGCAACAACTCAGGAAAGTTGTGACTATGAACTGATGTCTTTAAGTCTTCTACACGATTCGCCAAAGATATAAGTCTACATTGTGTGAATAAAGAAGTTGAGGTCGAACACAATGAGACTTCGTTTGATTACTGGTCATTAAGGTATACCGTTAACAAACACGAGACATCCTACCGATAATGAAAGTAGGTATCAAGGCATCGAGTACATTATTACAAGTGTGAATAAAGGTTTCGAGGTCGAACACTTGAAGAATCCATCGATCGGGAGACATTGATTGTATTCCCAATTGTCGATGGTGAGAGAACCTACCACTAATGACTGCAAGCCTCTAGGTACTCATAGGAATCTAGGTCTCAATTCCAGAATAGATGAGTTGAAGTCGATGGAAGAAGACCCACTCAAAGGAGAGCATTGAGGCATCTCTCATCCTTCAGCACGAGGTACAAAGCATGAGCTTGATAATTTGGAGGAAATCAGGCGAAGAACATGTTCATTAACCAACGACCTTATGCGTCTTTTGTGTGTACTAGATGCAAGCGATACATGAAAGAGACCCTCTGAGTAGCAGCCAATAAGGAAAATTGTTGACAAATGCGAGGAAACCACAAATAAGGCTAATGGAATCCAAGAAACTGCACGAATCCCAATGTGTGAATATATTTCTTGACATCAAAGACAAGGGAAACAACCCAGTCAGCAACTAATGATGAAATGTTGACTGTTGGGTTCAAGGTTACCTACCAATGAGGAAACCAGGGTGTGCAATAAGACTACAGCCTCATGTGATTTTGAGACACACTAAGGGTATGGCCAACATGCAAATTCAAGAGTTCTGAGGAATGGTCGACATAGGTTGATAGACATCCTTTGAACAAGAGCATGAGACATATGGAAGACACTGGCAGCATAGACTCAATGATGAAACTTTGAGATGTAGGAGGCATCCATCAAAATCTCCATAGGGACTGGAAGAGTAACCAATCGGGGGAGTAAAATCTCGTAACGAGCTCAAATTCCTAAGGTCATGCTAAACCCAAAATTTTGATGACAAGTGGATCAAAAAAAAATTGCTATGTTCAAAAGTGACACGATTGTTGCCAATATAAGATAATACTCTTTTCTTGCCCATCGTTTTTTGGTTTTTCATAGTCAAATGAATGTTATGATACAAAGGAGGAAACGAGTGCCGCAAGTAAGAAATCTAGTTCCAGTAGTGGAAATTATCTATGCTCAATGCAAGGAGGTGCATGTGGGAGATGGACACTCGGGGGAATGTTTCCTCTTGGGTATAAGGTGCCAAGTTGCAGAGGATATAAACAAAGCTTTGCTTGGCTCATGATGCAAATTGTTGAGGTGAAAGGCTTATAACACAAAAGCGAGAACCAACAATAGGCTCAATACTGAAAGTAAGAAAATGAGATGCAATTACGACTTAACACCAAAAAATGTCAGTTTTCATAATTTTAGTCTACTTGGTTTGAAAAAGGGATAAACTTGCACCAAATAGACGTCCTTTCAAATCCAATTTACGAGTGTGAAAGAGACAAGTTCACTCGGTAATCTTTTCGCTTTTTGAGAGAGTCAGAAAAGAGCTTAAATCAGACTCGTTTGGGAGTCCTCTAGGTAGCATATCATGGGGGAGGCCAAGGCTCCCATGCAGAATTTCTATGGAAGGTCGGCAACTTACAAATAGCTTACACAAGCTTGGGAAAACCCAAAGCCTTCCAAGTCGAGGAGGATAAAGTGATAGCAGAGGTTACCTTATCTACAATATATCAAAGAATGTCCCTTATCTGGAAGTGTATAGAAGAAGGAATTTGATACCCCAAAAGACCATCCCAATCAAAGGGAACTTCCCTAAGACTTGGAGGGAGAGTACTCGGGGAGAGTAAGACTCTCTCTTGTTCAGAAGGTACACGACTAGAAATGTTAATGACATGGTCAAAATATGTCTCACTCCTCAAAATAGGAGTAGGGTCAGGTCATGATTGCATCGATATGACTACCGTGTCAATAAAAGGAGAAACAAAGTGTTGGGAAACCAAAGACAACTCTGAACCTGAAGGATCATCAGATAAGGACCACACTTCCTCCACTATGACAATAGTAGGACACAAGCGGGTTCAATGAATTCGAGGTTTCTCAATCGTATGAATGTCCCTAGCGCTAGTCACAATGGATAGTGGCATGCTCTCAGCATGACTGGTAGAGGATGGTGGTTCATTCCCCACATGATGTACAGAGGTTGGAGATGATTATCCAACATGGTTGACCATGGTTGGAGATGTGATGTCAGTGTGACACATGGTGACTATAGTTGCACCCCCAGCATGACTTGCAGTGGCTGGTTGTTGATCTTCAACATGGCTTGCAGAGGTGGTCGACCCATCTCCAACATGACTAGCAGAGGTTGGTGATGTAAATCCAATATGATTTGCAGTGACTGGATTGATGGCGGTGGTTAGTTGCGGCATTTGAGACCAAGGTCTCGTGAAAGACTAGTTTTGAGAATTTGTGGGCCAAGAATGATCTTTGTCTACCCCTTGTCCCTGCTTGGAAAAGTAGTATCCTCCATTTAATTGATCCATAGAGGTTTGTACAAGCATCATCATTGAAGCAGATGTCTACAAAGAGAACAAGGCGTGATACGGGTTATTCAAGTGAGGATATATGTTACCCCCAGACGAAGGGATTCCATGAAGAGGGTAGTCTATACCATAAAATTGATTCCCTCCATATGAAATACCATAGGATAGATGGAGGCCCGCCCTGGAAAGAGTGTTCATAGGAACTAGCATAGCAAATGAAGGATATATAGATGGGGTGTAATAAGTAGGATAACCCCCTATCTAAGCACTGGACTCAAGATAATTGAAGCTAGGATTGGGTCCGTAAGAAGGGAGATTACAGCCTCCCACTATGATATTCGGTTGAGGGATATGGCTCCCATCAAATTAATATGTAGAAAAAGGAGTCATCATGCCCCCAGACCCAAAACTAGGATATTTATAAGAAGGAGAGGAAGAGGATGGAAAGGGTGAAGGCATGTTTGGAATATCAAGAGGGAACTGATTTGAGACCCAAGGCATTGAATGAGTGTTGTAGCTCTGCATACCATTATGAAACATGGACGGATTCGTCCCCATGCAATGAGTGAATGTCATGGGGGAGGTAGCGCTAAATGAAGGTGCCAAAGGGACTCCACTATCCATGAAAATTACAACTCACAACACAATACAAAATCCTAAGGTCAACTAGTGATAAAAGAGCACACCAAAGTAAAATAAACCAAAAGGCCAATATGATCCAGAATATATTTGCAGAATGAAATGAATACAAATTATTATCAAAAGATGCTTAACACAGAATAACATATATCCAGTAAAACTAGTTTCTATTCAATAAGGAAATAAGTTGAAACTATAAAATGTAGCAGAAAAAATCTTGCTAGAATGGTGGCGGCTTATCTCTGAGAAGAGATGTGACGGTTGTGCTCATTCACAATAAGATGATTACAATGAGGCTCTGAAGGCCTTTTTACAATAAACTGAAATTTCAAAAACCCTAGACATCCAAAAAAAACATAACCCTAGGAGATGAAGCGCCAAAAGTCATGTGGGCCTTGTTTGGGTAAGTTAGTACATCAACTTCCCAAGGTCGTAACTTTGCATGGGATCTCTGTCTTAGGCACACGATAGACCATTGGAAAGGTCTATCTGAGGACTACACATCTTTTTTCTATCTATCAAAGTCCATTTTGACTGTGGCGATCCCTAAAAATGATGTTTAGGGCCTCAAAACGGCCCCGCAAGTCAGGGACCCGAAAACTAGGGAAAAATTGCCAAACTAGAAAAATACCAAAATGAGCCAGTTGGAATAGGTGGGAGGCCACAAAAATCCATCTGGATCAATCCTCCCCCCTCAGGAGGCAATGGTATCCATTGCATTGATTTCCCCCATCATATGAGGAAATTTCTACTCAATTTGGCCCTGGGTGAGCCACTTGCCTTGGTGCAGGAGTTGCCCTGCTTTGACAACTTGATAAAGTTGGATCCTTTGCTGGCGAGTGCCCTTGATATGTTTTTCCACAATCTGATTACTGGATTCCTGTTGTATGCAGTCGGGGTTGAGATCTGTTGGTTTCATTTGTTCTGCTATCTCAGACATGTCCAACAATGGTGGGAAATACGGTCAAAGGATATCCACGTTGAACACTGGGTGCAAGCCAAGGAAAGGAGGAATGTTGAGTTTGAAAGAATTATCACCCACAACCTTGGTGATGGTGTGAGGCATATAATGGATTGGGTGAAGCTTCCGATGGGGTCCTGTAAGGTGGTCTTTCTGCAAGTGCAACCAAACTTTGTATTCCACCTGAAACTTATGTGGCACCCGATGTTGATCATGGCGTTGCTTGTACTTGTCCTTGAAATTTTGTAGGATATCCTGAACCTGTTGGTGGATGTGTTGGATTCGCTCAATGAACTGAGTAGCTTTTCAAACTTCAGTTGGAGCAAGAGATGAGTCAACCGAGGTGACCACAAGGGGTAGTGTAACATCTATGGGACCCAATGGTTGGAATCCCAACCCCACTTGAAAGTGGTTGTGGTCAGTTGAGCTATGCAGAGCTCAGTTTTAGCTATGTGAACATAGGGGAGACTCTCATCCCATGTGCGAGGGTTCTTGGAATTATACATGCATGGGATAGTCACGATCATTCTATTTACGATCTCAGTTTGGCCATCTATTTGGGAGTAGAAGGCCATGGATTTGGTGAGCTAGGTGTCCAGTTGTGACCAGAGGCTTGACCAGAATGTGCTGAGAAATCGACTGTCCCAATCTGAGACAATGGTTTGTGGGATTCCAAAATGTACCCAGACACATTCAAATAAGAGCTTGGCAGTATCCTCTATTGTGATGCTCTTCTTGTAGGCGGCCAGAATCGCCATTTTAGAAAAGCGATCCACAACCACAAAAAACACAGTCATTTCCCTGCTCAGTGGATAGGAGGCCTGACATGTAGTCCATTGAGATGGATTCCCATGGCCTCTGAGGAGTAGGTAGAGGGGTGTACAAACCCTGTTTCTTAGTTGTCGATTTGACAATCGCGCAGGCAATGCAAAACTTGATATACTTGTTGACCTCCTGTCAAAGTTTTGTCTAGTAGAAATGTTTCTACAGCATTGCCAATGTCTTTTCAACATCGAAGTGTCTTACCACCTGACTGTAGTGGGCTTCCCAGATCATCTTCGCTCGCTCGCTTGATGGAACATAAATATGGCCCAGACGACACAACAACCCATCTTGAAGATGCAAATTAGCGACAACTGCGTTTGCGCCCAACATTTGGTAGGTGGTGGTGAAGTCCAGGTCTATTTCATAGAATTGGGGCCATCCAAAGGTCTCATGGCCACAAGAGTCTAGCATGGTGGTGAGTGTCGAGATTTGCGATCTGTTGAGGTAATCAGTGACACAGTTGGTGCTTCTCATTTTACACTTGATGTTGAGGTGTAATTGTTGCAAGTACATGGACCACTTCTGATGGGGGTCATTTTGTAATTTACCTTGTGTCTGCATGAACTACAGTGGCTTATGATCAGTGTGGATGATTGTCTCCTTCCCAAGAATGTAATGTCTCCATTAGCGGCAAGCTTGCACAATGGAGTACATTTCTTTGTCATAAGTAGGGTACTTACGAACAACATCTAATGGTGTCTCACTATGATAGGACATGGGGTGCTCGTGTTGAGAGATAATGGCACCCACATCATAGTCTGAAGCATTTGTCTTGATCTCAAAGGATTGTTATAGGTCTGGTAGTGAAAGTAATGGGGCTCAGCACAAGCATTGCTTCAAATCATCGAACACTTGTTTTTGGTGTTGGCCCCACACAAATTTCGTCTTACCACCACCCCTAGTTACTTGGCTGAGGGCCCATGCAATATGGGAGAATCCCAACATGAACCTGTGGTAGAAATTGGCAAGGCCCAAGAAGCTCTGAAGCTCATTGAGTGTGGTTGGGGCTGGCTAGTCACGAATGACTTGGATTTTGGATGGATCCACATGTATGCTATGTTGATCAATGATGTATCCCAGGTAATGAACCATGTCCATGCCGAAGGATCATTTATCCAAGTTGGTGTAGAGCTGGTGTTGTCACAGGGTGTACAGAACCTGATGAATATGTTGTAAGTGTTATGCCCAAGTCTTGCTGTAAATGAGGATGTCATCCAGATACACCACTACAAAAGTATTAGTGAATGGTCATAGGATATCATCCATCATCCTCATTAAAGTGGTTGGAGCATTTTTCAAACCAAAGGGCACGACCAACCATTCAAAAACACCTTCCTTTGACTTGAAGGTGGTCTTCCATACATATGTTTGTTCTATCGGGACCTGGTGGTAGCCAGACTTTGGATCAATCTTACTAAAGTATTTGGCCCCCGTGAGCTGATAAAGGAGGTTGTTGATTCGGGGAATCGGGTACCGGTTTCTGAATGTGATTTTTTTAGGGCACGGTAATCAATGCAGATTCACCAGGTTCCATCTTTTTTATGTACCAACACGATTGGGCTCCCGCAAGGTGATGAGATAGGATGAATGTGCCCCTTGTGGAGCAGTTCTTGGATCTATCACTTGATCTCCTCATTCTCTAATAGAGAGCGGCGATAGACTGGCCCATTGGGTAGCGGTGCATTGGGGGTCAGATCAATGGGATTCTTGACCTAACAGTGCAGAGATACCCCAGTAGGTGAGGAGAAGATATCTGAGTACTCTTCCATGACCTTATCCACTTGATTCTGGAGTGTGGAGAGGTCAATAGTGAAGACCCTAGATGTGGTTGCGATCTTTCGCTCATTCTGAGAGCGAATCACGAAGAAGAAGAAATTCCATGTCTGAGAGATGACCTTTCTGCATTGCTTTGCAGAAATCAAGGAAATAACACTGGGTGGGATTACCTCGGGTATCCTGTATAATTTATTGTTCAAAGTAATAATAACACCATGAGGCCTAAACTCATATACATCATGACATTTTCATAAATATGGTTGGCCCAAAATAACATTACAAAATTCGAGAGGGGCAACATCACACAATACCTCATGTTTGAAGGGCTTGATGTCGTATGATAGTCGACATTGTCGGTTGACACAGATGTCACTTCCTTGGAGGAGCCATCTGATGGTGTAGGGTTGTGAGTGCGACATTATCGGTAGGATGAGTCACTTGAAAACCTTTGCTGAGATGAGGTTCTTCTGGATACCGCTATCAACGATGAAGTGCAATGGGGTATCCTTCACCCACATCTGTGAATGAAAAAGGCATTCTCCTTCCTATGGCTATTCTGGTTCACTAGGATGGAGCTTGGTGGTAGCAATAGTGGCACTGGGTTCTGTGTCAACGATCTGTCTCCCCCTTTTTGGTTCTGACTCAGAGTCGGAACCCACATTTGATTCAGAGGCTTTCAACTCAACCACCAACGACCACTTTGAGCGGCAATCAAGATTGTTATGCCAGGGGATCTTATAGAAGTCGCACCACTTCCCGGTATCTTTCTTTGTCTTTATGGTGTCCTTCTTTTATTGCATCCTGGAATAGTTGTCCTGAGGTTGTTAGTCTTTGATCTATCCTTTGTTTTGTGGCTTAGGGCCTCACTTTCCTGGATTTTGTTGTGAGGGGTTCTTAGGCCCAAATTGTCGCATCTTTTGTTTGAGCTTCTGCTCGATTTTGATGAAATATCGGTAGGCCACACCCAAGGATGAGATGTCCAGAAACTCCATTTCAGCCTGGATGTATCTATGCAGACCGTTGTGATACTTGAGCACTAGATGCCACTCATAATATTTGATACCCATCTTGGTGTGCAAGGTATGGAAGATATTTGTGAACTCAGGCACCGCTTGGTCTCTTTCCTGCCGCAGCATGGTCCATTTTGTGTACAGGTCGTCATAACTTCCAACAGGGTAGTATTGTTCCTTAATAACATCCCTGAAGAAATACTAGGTGACTGCGACTGTAAAGAATGAGGGTTCCTATGTTTCCTTTTGCTCATAGAAAGTTTCCCACCAATCTTTGACATGGGGGATAGCTTTGAGGAGAAAAAAAGTAATCTTTTATCTATTTGAGAAGTTATGGACAGAGACATACCCTTCTAGCAGATTCAACCATTTGTCTACCACATCTGTGTCTATTTGACCTTCAAATATAGAAATATCAAAGTTGATTTGTACCTTGAAGGGGGAGATGCCTTCGTTTGAGGAAGATGTGTCGCATGTTGGTAGTCATTGAAGGATTTGTGCAAAACTATCCATCATCTCGTTCCTTTGTTGCGTGAGGGCTTCTTTAAGCAATGTTTTGAAGGGATCTCCTATCCCAACGTCTTTCTTTTCTTCTACCATGAGAGGTTGTTTGGGCATGAGAGAGATTTTTTACTCAAGAGAAACAAGCTCGAGACCCAATTCTTTGTACCTTGACCTCATTGGGGACATGCCTTAAGAATGACAAGGAGAAGACCACTCTGATACCACTAATCCAGAATATATTTGTAGAACAAAATGAATACAGATTATTATCAAAAAATGCTTAACAAAGAATAACAGATATACAATAAAATTGGTTTCTATTCAATAAGGAAATAAGTTGAAACTGTAAAATGCAGCGGAAACAACCTTGCTAGAATGGTGGCAGCTTATCTCTGAGAAGAGATGTGATGGTTGCGCTCATTCACAAGAAGATGATTACAATGAGGCTCTAAAGGCCTTTTTATAATAAACTGAAATGTCAAAAACCCTAGACATCCAACAAAAACCTAACCTTAGGAGATGAAGCGCTAAAATTCATGTGGGCCTCGTTTGGGTAAGTTAGTACATCAACTTCTCGAGGTCATAACTTTTGCATACAATCTTCGTTTTAGGCGCACAATAGCCCGTTGGAAAGGTCTATATGAGGAATACATGTTTTTTTGTTATTTATCGAAGGTCTTGTTGAATGTGGCGATCCATAAAAAATGTTGTTTAGGGCCTCAAAACGGCCCCACAAGTTAGGGACCCGAAAACTAGGGAAAAACTGCCAAACTGGAAAACTGCCAAAATGAGCCAGTTGGAATAGGTGGGAGGCCATTGATATCCATATGGATCACAATATGCACACAAACAAGATAAAGTGGCTGAAAGGGGGCTCCCTCCCTAAAGTAGGTATGCCTCGCCCAAGAGGGGCCTGAGACTCCCTGCTAAAGATCGAAGGTATCATAATCAGTTATAAGGGCCCTCATGGGCTTAACAACCAGTCGATCAGATCCCCCTAGAGAGGTAATCCTCCATAAATTTTGTGTGTTGTTCGACCCTTATCTAACCCAGGGTACCTGCAGAATAACCCCAGCAAGTAACCAATGTGGTACACATGTCAAGCAACTAAGCAACCATGATATAACTGACGTGCAGCAGAACAATCGTAAGTTAGGTCCACCGCATGGGCAGGCTAACAAAGCCCAAAACCTTGAAAGCACTGCCTCTAACATAGGTAAAGGTACTATCAAGATCCCCATATATGAATAGATTCCCAGAAATATATCTAACGCTGAGAAGGTATTGGGGGGATATCCCCTCAACCAATCTCACGTGACCTCATGCTTAACTCCGGTGTAAGCGGAGCCTCCTAACGTCACCAATTATACAATGGATTTCACCACTCCCTTAGTCAGATACATATTTTGATTTAATATCCTTGGAGAAGTTTACTCAAAAAATCCTATTCCAAGGATCTAAATCCTAAGCTAGTTTGTGCACCCTAGAAATTAAAATTGTATCTAATCAATTTTAAATTATCAGCGTTACTTTTAGTGGCCTTGTTTACTTAAAAAAGGTGCGGTCATGAATCTAATGATGTTATGACTAAGCAAGTAAAATAAATGAATATGAATAAAATGCAAAGTCCTAACTTCAATTCCCAATAAATGATAAGCTTTTCAAAATGCAATTTTCAATTTAGTTCTGCAATTCCAGATAAGATGCAATCTTTCCATACATGTACTAAGACCAATGATAAGAACCTAAAAGATCAAATGCCATCAATGCAAAATGCTTAATATTTTTGTATTTTCAATATAAAAGAATGAAAATGCAAGGACTGAACAACAAATTGATATAAAAATTCTACTGTATGTAAACAGAGACAAACCAACTAGGACATCAAGAAGCAAACACCTAGCCCAAGATGCAAGGACAATCAAATGAAAAAGATGATGAGAAAGGCACCCCCCAAAAATTCAACCAAATAAAGGTTTCGTATCATTCCACGGACACTTAACAGTGATAACCGAGACCTAAGAAGACTCAACAACCATCAAAACTTACCCAACAAACATCAAACCCAACAACCAAGCAGAAAAGGATGATGTATGCGATTGTTCAGGAGAAAAGTGTGTATATATGCTTCTTGCAGAAGGACAACTCACGTATGTACACGACTGTCAAGTAAAAACCCACGTATATGTGTTAAAACACAGCCAATCTAAGGAGAAGGCTAAGGAACTCAGACCCAGAATGAACAGAGGCTGTCAAGCAATCAGAGGACAAGAAAATCAATATAAACGAGAGAAATCAAAGAAGAAAAACACTCCAAACCCCAAAAAGAAGAATATATCCCCAATATGGTCGTCAATTATGTTACGAGGAAGATCTCTCTATGGCTAGGGGTGAACCCAAACAGACGGAAATGACTACAGAAATCAACTCTAATATCAGGTATGCTATATAAACAAATATGCTAGCAAGACAAGATAAAAGGCCTACCTCATCTAGACGTTCGATGAAGTCCACCGTTGAGCACTTGACTCAAAGCAATACACCTACAACTTGTCCTCAACAACCAGGAAATGCAAGCATATGATGAAATGTATAAAGTTAGCACATTTAATAGCATAATCCATCAATATTCATAACAAATATGCCCATGGAATAACAATTCAAATATTTGCAAGGCATTAATTAAACGAGAAAAGAGTATTTCTATTAAAATGTAATCAACAGAAGTGAATGAATTACAAACTTCTGTGTCGGCACAGATCGGAACCGAGAAACTAAGTCCCTTCTAGTTGGGCCTCCACCACTTCAACCCTCCACCAAAGGCAAGCTCATATAAAAGAGACAATGAGGTTCTCAATCAAGTAGGGAAGAGCTTAGGGGGTGAACAATGTGTTCAGACTTAAAAGGACAAAGGGATGCAGACTCAAAATGAAGTGATAATTTCTCCAGAGTAACTTTGCTCTCAAAGTTGAATTCTTTCTCCTCTTTTCCATAGCTCGGATTTGACCCATTTATATCCTTCAAGTGGAACTGAAGGGTCGATCCAGAATGTTTCCAGTATATGGAAGGTCAAGGATCATGGATCTTGTGATGTGACATGGAAACCTGACACCATTTTTTTATTTTGAGCACAAAACCCGATGTACGTGGGTTGTAGTGGTGCAACATGCGTATACACATGTTGTATAATAGTTAGGGCGTGTATATATGGAAAAATAATGTTTTTAGCTCTGGGATTTACAAAAATGGACTTTAAGTCTGCATAGGGAAATGGAACAAGGCCTTCTGAGCAAATTTGCATATGGTGAGGCAAATCTTGCTATAAAAATTATGGAAATAGTATGAGCAAGAAGGGCAAAGGCAAGACGGGATAGTTACAAGGCTAAAGCTTACACTCTCTAATGCTTCACTCTATGGCTTGTCTATAGAGCTACCGTAAGGTACTCTCTACTGCTTAAGACTAAGGCTAAGTTACAGAGAGTCGCTAACGCGAGTAACCACTACTAGTGAGAGATAGCTAGCACTATTAGTTAATTGGATTCTTCGCTAAAGCTCAGAATGAACTGAACTGCTTCCAAAACACAGGACATATATCTCTTTATACTCCACTTCGCTAACGGACCTAACTTCAATTAAGTCGTTAGGCGATAGGAAGTCTTGGCAAATACTAACACCATCCAGGTAAGGTTACGAGCTGCAGCATCCTTTATTCAATTGACAAATCTCAAGAAAAGAGATCCAATTCAGAGCACGGTCAACAATTTCAAAAGTTGAGTCTTAGAATGAAGGACCTTCTAGAGAATAAATCGTTGGATCTCTTTGTGGGTTCTTTAAAGGAGAGCATTCAACATGAGGTGCATCTCTTTGAGTCCAAATGCTTGGATAAGGTTTTCAATGTGGAAAAGAGACTTGAAAGTAAAAATGTGGCTATTAAAAGGGTTGCCACTAACATCTCCAAAGATCATAATGTCCCCACCCCTAACCTCACAAAATGTACAAGATCAACACCACAAGTATTAGATAAAAGAAGATAAAAGGGACTATGTTTCAATTGGGATAACAAGTACAGTAGGGGGCATAATTATGGTGAGAAGAAATTATTCTACATAGATTGTGAAGATGAAGAAGAACATGAGTTGGAACCTTCTTAATCTCCAGACTAGAATAAACTACTTCAACCATATCTTGTCATGCTATGGTTGGCATTAACACTCCTCGAAATCACAATATGGGAGGATATATCAAGAAAAAAAGGGTAAATAGTGTTGATTGATTGTTGTAGTACCCATAGTTTCACTAACCACAAATTAGCCAAACGTCTCAACTTCTCTATGTATCGAACACCAAAGTTTCAACTGATGATTATAGAAGGGGGTACCATACATTGTTTAGGGAAGTGCCATTATATTAAGCTCACCATGGGGGATTATTTCTTGGACATCCCAATGATTGTAATCCAAATGAGTGGTGTTGATGTCGACTTGGAGGTATGCAAGGAAAACCATCTAAAGTAATAAGCTCCAACATCATAAAAAAACTATTAAAAAGGGACACTCGAGAGTAATTGTACAAATGTGCTCACTAGATGTTCAAACTTGTAATCCATACATGCCCTTGAATCTCCAAGGAGTTATTTACAATTAGTGCATAGTATTTTATGATATGCCTAGAGGTCTTCCTCCTATTTGAGAGCATGATAATTCTATTCAACACATCTCATGGAGTTTTCCTCCTAAATTTTGACCTTACATACATGCTTATGCCCATAAAAGTGAGATTGAGCATATGGTTCAAGAAATGCTCCATGTTGACATCATTCAACTTAGACAAAGTGTTTTCTCTTCACCGATGGTAATGGTTTACAAAAAATATTCTTCATGGCATACATATCTGGATTATAGAGATCTCAACAAGATCACCATTAAAAATAAGTTTCTTATTCCTATCATTGATGAATTATTATATGAATCGAAGGGAGAAAATTTATTTACTAAGTTGGATCTTCATCATGGATATCATAACATTAGAATTAGGGAGGAAGACATCCCAAAAAAATCCTTTAGAATGCACGAAGATCATTATGAGTTTCTAGTGATGCATTTTGGTCTTACTAATGTACTCTCAACATTTCAAAGCTCAATGAATTCTATTTTCAATCCCTTCCTCAAAAAAATTGTGTTGGTATTTCTTGATGATATATTATTTTTTATCAAACCTTAGGAAGAGCTTGTAAAACATGTTGATATAGTATTAAAACTATTGGAGGAGAAACAACTATATGTGAAGCCTTCGATGTGTGCCTTTGGGATTCAATACATGGAATATTTGGGGCATGTTGTATCTCAAGAGGGACTCTAGGTGGACCCTAACAAAATTAGAGCTATGATGGAATGACAAATTCACAAAAACTTGAAGGATATTAGTGGATTCCTATGATTGACAAGATATTATGACAAGTTTGTTAAGATCTAAAGTCACATAGTAGCGCCTCTAACATCATTATTGGAAAAATTACGGAAACAACCCACACTTTGGACTCAAGAGGCAATCCAAGCTTTTGAGAAACTTAAGGAATCCATGTGTAGAACTCATGGCTTAGCCCCTATAGCTTCATAAAAACATTTATCATGGAGTGTGATGCCTCATGACATGGAATTGGTGTATTTTTAATGCAATAAGGAAGGCCCCTTACCTTTGAAAGCCACCAACTTAAAGGAAAGAACTTACTCAAACCCAATTATGAAAAGGAAATGTTGGCAATAATATATGCAGATAAGCAATGGTGCTCTCACTAATAAGAAGACACTTGAAGGTAAAAATGAATCATGATAGTTTGAAGTACTTATTGTAACCATGACTATCTCGAAGGAGAAACAAAAATGGGTCACAAATATACTAGTTTATGACTTTGAAATTAACTAGAAAAAGGGGAAAGATAATGTGGTAGCAAATATAGTTTTAAGGAAAGAAGAGGACGATGAGACCTTTATTTTATGATATTTTCATTCTACAAGTCTATTGGGTGAAGGAAGCAAGGATAGAAGGGCAGTAGGACTATAATACATTGCATTTCATTCACCAACTACAACAAGACCCTAGTGCATTATATATTTTTTTGTGAAAGAATGATTCACTTAGTTATAAGGATCACCTATATCTATGTAAGAAATCCCAACTCAAATAATATGTCCTTTTTGAGCTACACACTTGTTAGATTTTGGTAGCACGGAGGTACTTCTACATTGGAGGCACCCAACATGTAGAAGTGATCGAGCATATTTCTCTCTAGTGACTTTATGAAGTATTTTCATAAAGTGATTTTATAAAGTACGTTTGAGCCTTTTAATATTTAATGGGTAAAAGTGACTTTATGAAAAGTGGGTCACTTAAGTGATTTAAGTGAACTCAACGAAAGATTAAGTCTTGATCGTTGATCTCAAGGGAAGGTGAAGGGTCACTCAAGGGAGACCAAGGGTTAGAGGAGTTACTCATTAATAAGTAATAAAAGGAACACTAGAGGAGAGATGGGACACGCCTTTTGGGAGGAGAGGTTGAGAGGAATGTGAAGAGTCACTCACATTCCAAGAGAATTCCTAGAGAGTGTTGATATGAAGGAGAAAGCAGAAGGAAAACAAGATAAGTGACACACTTTCCAAGAGGGAGAGAGGGCATGCACCCCAAGACAAGTACAACATTGAATGTTGGTCTGTACAACTGAGAAAGAAGCAATACAATACATATTTGAAGAGGGTCGTACAACTATGAATGCACAGAAATCGAGGCTGCATATGGCACAAATTTCTATGTGTTGAGGTCGTTGAGTTTTGGTCCATAAGAGTGTTGTTACTGTGTATGAATGATGAGGAATTATGTTGATGTTCAAGACCATACAATACAGACTATACTGTTGAATATTGGCACAATTTTTGAGGTAGATTTTTGTTGTTGATAATGTGGGTTTTTAGCACAAAAATATGTGTTTGTGGGCACAGTTTGTAAGTTTGACACTGTAATTAATGTTGTAGAATATTGTTTTTGTAAACTCAAAATTTCTCCTATGAATCTCAATAAAGAATAATCCATTGGATTGGTTTTCCCATGTTGGGTTTTTCTAGGGGCATTGCCCAGAAATTCAATGTGTCAAATGTAGTGAATGTTGTTAATTTATATTTTTGTTGTTATATTTTCAGATTGCTTAGTCTCTTGCACTTATGCTCATAGTTACAGTAAATGCATGTGGTTCCATTGCTTTATTGGTGAATAACTATAGGGAGTTGAAATCTTGTGTTGGCTAAGTGTTTGATATCAGTTTTCAACAACACTTCTCCTATGAGTGGACATTAGTGATTTTTTAAAACTTATTACAGGATAAAAAAAAAGGGATATTTTCTTGGAAGGTTTTAAAACTAATTTTAAAATTTTTATAGCAAAGTGTTTGGTTTTCCAACAAAACAAAGGAGAGATGATCAAGACATCTCTTATAGAACTATTAGCCATACCAAGTTGGGACTATGAAAAGGTCTCGATGGATTTTATCACGGGTCTACAAAAGTTAGAAGAGAAAAATGCCATGATGGTGATGGTGGATCGACTCTAAAAACATGCCCATTTTTTCTAACTTTATAATCTTTTTAAAGAAAGTACAATTGCCACAACATTCATGGAAATAGTTCACAAGTTACATGGAAACCCCATAATTATTGCAATTGATAGAGATCTAATTTTCACTATCAATTGAGTTTTGGAGCACCTTGTCTTCCGTTTTGGGTACTTAATTGGATCATAGTTTATCTTATGATCCCCAATCTAATGGGAAAGTGACATTGTGGATGAATGTCTAGAAATTTATCTTCATTGCTTTTCATATAATAAACAATGACAACAAGTCAAACGGTTACCTTTGGTAGAATGGTGGTACAACACTTCCTTCCATACTTCATCCAAAATGTCCTCGTTTATGGCACTCTGTGGTTACCATTCTCCATCTATGACATCACCCTTTAGAGGGAAACCAAAGGTTCAAGGAATTAAAGATTGCATGCAACACCAACAAGATGTTCTCCAACTATTGAAGGAATGGCTTTCACATTGGATACGCCTCCTCCTTTACGTGTAAGTACAATCTTCCATGTTTCTTGTTTAGAAAACGTAATCAATGATGAGATACTAGTTCATACTATTTTTCTAGATCTCGATGAAGAGAGAAAAATCACATTAGAACCTGAAACAATATGTTAAGGTCCCGCCTTAACCCCCTTAAGTAGATAGATAAGTTGTTATGTATTGTGTCCATATCTATTAAATAAGGCCCATGTAGTGGATATCATGTGAAAGCAATTTTAAGAAGGCTTACTACAAGGTTCTACCTACTAGAAAGTTCCCTCGTTAGAAAGTTCCTGGGAGGTTAGATAGAAACTATTGTCAAAGAAATAACTGTAACAAGGCTTACTGGAAGGTCCCACCTACTCAAAAGTTCCTTGAGTAGAAACTTCCTAGGATGCTAAATAGAAACTATATAAAGAAGTAGAAGCAATGTAATGAGATGTTTTATGAAGCATATTGTAATTAGAATTCTACTCAGACAGAGGTTGCCTCCAAGTGAAAATCACTTTCATCAATAAAGTTATTGTTATTTGTGGTATTTTAGTTATCCTACAATTATCTATTACTATTATAATATGTGATTTCCACTCTAAATTTTGCAATATTATGTTATTTATACTAGAATCTTCTACTTCGCTAATAAGGAACACTACAAGTGGTAGAAAAGGGATTTAGTGAGCTGAGATCTTTAGAGATCTTTTTTAGGCTATAGATGCATTTCAATGTCTATAAACAACACATTGATATGTTTTTCAATGGGTAAATCTACGATAGGGAAAGAATACATGCAATAAATACAAGTGGTTTCACCTAGTTGGACACCCTTGTAACCCATGTCGGTACCCGTTCAAGTAGTATTGCATCAAACGACACATGTATATGGAATTTCACTTCCATGTACCCTCAGATATATCATAATTCCCTTAGGTTACCTAAAACCATATTTAGATAATCTAATCGACCTACTTGTTGCTATAGTGCACTAAAAGCATCACTCACGAAGATTACTCTCTAGTGCTCGGGTAGTTGGGTAGTACGACTAAGGGTACAGTCGAATCTCCTTATTCTATGCCATGAGAGATTAGGCTAACTACTATTGGTGGACCTTGCATGTGTATCAAATAACTATAACACATGTCATTCCCTTGTCCTTGGGACCCTGGAAACCTTGTCCTCTATTAAATTCCATGAAATAACTATAATCCATGAAATTCCTACATAAAGTGCATTATTGAGAATTTGGTAACTATATTAATGTAATAATATTCAGGCAGGAGTACAAATCCACCAAGAGTAGCACATTAAAAAAAAAAACGGATCTTGCATGCATCCTTGAGTAGCATAGAATAAAAAAATGTTTGGATCTTGCACGCGACCTTAAGCAACACACAAAAAAAAGTTTGGGTCCTACATGCACCCTTAAGTAGCATAGGAAAAAACAAGTATGCGTCCTACACACACCCTTATTTGAGACCTATCTCAAAAAAATCCTTGCTTTAAGATTATCAATGTGGTACCACTCTCTAGTAAGTATTTTTGGTATACCCGCCCACACCATTACCATGCATCTATCACAAAATACCTATGACAATCTGTTGGTCGCATTGGTGATACTGTCTAGTAACCTATTTTTTTAGACCCACATATTTATGGCTACCACTCAAGGAGTAGATCTATCCAACAAAGTCTCCACCAAGGAAATTTATACGATGAGTTGCAATACAAGATAAATTGCAACCACTCCTACCCTAAAAAAAATATTGATGACATTTGTGAAAAGCTAGCCAACCCGGAATCACTACCTGACTAGATGTCAAAACTCGTGGAGATGCAGAATCAAATATTTTTTTCACAATACATGGGTTACCGATGGTAGATCCATCCTCCCCGAAAGGAAGGGGATAAATCATCCAATCTTGGTGGGAATCACTCCACACCACCTATTCATGATCAAATGACTAACGTGTGGCATAGAATTCTTTAAGTCGATCTCAACAAATTTGATGGGTCTAACCCCACTGGATGGGTCACTTAGATGGAACATTATTTTTCCCGACATGATATCATATATGACTTGATGAAACTTTGCATGGGTGTCTTATATTTGGATCATGAACATTGGAAATGGCATAAGAAATCCCATGGGGTTTATACTGCTTGGACACAATTTGTCTCAAAACTTTATGCACGCCATGAAATAGACACTCATTATTTAGGACAACTAACCAAGCTTAAACAATCTGGCACAATTGAAGATTTCATATCCATTTTTGAGGAGTTGGTCATCCACATTGAGATCATGTTAGATACTTTTTTCAAGGAATGCTTTATTAGTGGTTTAAAAGAAGAGATAAATGCATAGGTCTTAATGCCTCATCCTAGAACTTGGTTGGAATCCTCTCAAATAGCTTAGGAAGCCCAAAAGGTGGTAAATCTCAACTAAAAAAAGGTCTCATTTATTCCTCGTCCCCATCCCTCCATTTCCACATACCCCAGGTATATCAAAATTCCTTTAGGTTACCTAAAACCATCTTTAGATAAGGCAATTGACCATCTTGTTCCTATAGTGCATTAAGAACAATGCTCATGAAGATTACTCTCTTGTGCTTGGGTAATTAGGTAGTACGAATAAGGGTATGGTTGAGCCTCCTTATTCGGTGCCATGAGAGATTAGGCTAACTACTACTATTGGACCTTGGACATGTATCAAAGAGTTATAGCACTTGTCATTCCCTTGTCCTTGGGACCCTGAAAACCTTGTCCTTTATTACTAATCCATGAAATTCCTACATAAAGTGCAGTATTGAGAATTTGGTAACTATGTTAATGCAATAATATTTAGGCAGGAGTACAACTCCTCCAAGGGTAGCACATTAAAAAAAAATGGGTCTTTCACGCACCCTTGAGTAGCACAAAAGAAAAAAAAATTGGGTCTTGCACACAACCTTAAGAAACACAAAAAACAAAAACTGCGGGCCCTACACGCACCCTTAAGTAGCACGGGAAAAAAGTATGGTTCCTACACACACCCTTATTTGAGACCTATCTCAATAGAATCCTTGCACCAAATTGATCGTTGTGGTACCAATATGAAGTAAATATTTTAGGCATACCCACCCACACCATTACCAAGCATCTATCTCAAAAGACCAACGACAACATGTTGGTCACATTAGTGCCATCGTCTAGTAACCTTTTTTTGTGGACCCACATCTCTATGGCCACCACTCAAGAAGTATATCTCTCCAACAAAGTCTCCACCATGGAACTTTATGTGATGAGTTAAAACACAAGATAAATTGCACCCACTCACATGCTCAAAAAAATCTTGATGACATCTATGACAAGCTATCCAACTTAGAATCACTACCTGACTATATGTCCAAAATCATGGCGATGTAGAATCAAATCTTCCCTTCACAATACTTTGGTCACAGATGGCAGGGACATCCTCCCCAAAAGGAAGGGGCTAAATCATCCAATCCTGGTGGGAATCACTCCACCCCACATATTCATGATCAAATGACTAACATGTGGAATATACTTCTAAAAGTTGAGCTCAATAAATTTGATGGGTCTAACTGCACAAGATGGGTCACTTAGGTGGAACATTGTTTTTCCCTACATGGTATCACATATGACTTGATGAAACTTTGCATGGGTGTCTTATATTGAGATCATGAACATTGGCAATGGCATAAGAAATCCCATGGGGTTTATATTTCTTCAACACAATTTGTCTTAAACCTTTATGCACGCTTTGAAACAAACACTCATTACTTGGGACGACTAACCAAGCTTAAACAATTTGGCACAATTGTAGATTTCATGTCCACTTTTAGGTAGTTGGCCATCCACATTGAGGGCATATCCGATACCTTTTTCAGGGAATGATTTATCAGTGGTTTAAAAGAAGAGATAAGTGCATAAGTCTTAATGCCTCGTCCTACTACTTGGTTGGAATCCTCTCAAAGATCTGGGGAAGCCTAAAAGGTGGTGAATGCTCAACTGCAAAAGGTCCCATTTATTCCCCTTCCTCATCCCACTATTTCACCTCCCACCAATCCCTCTTCATCCTCTCTATATCCTAAGATACATAAGTTAACCAAAGACGAAATTGTGGAACACCATCTTAAAGGTCTTTGTTACAACTATGATGAGAAATATTCCCCCACGTATAAATGGAAAGAGCAAAAACTCTTTATTAACACTTTGAAGGACATTTATGATGTTGAAAATGAATTTGTACCTCTGGAGGTTCTTCATCCATCCATTGAAGACATTCCCCCACTTGATATAAAGGATGTTGAACCCCAGATCCCCTTGCATGCCCATGGGGGCTTCACCTTAGTGACCGATATCTTATCACATTCATTCATAAAAGGGGGTTTTTAAATTATGAAAAATAGAGTTAATATATTGTAGGTATTGGGGGGGGGGGGTAGGGTATGGGGGGTATAAAAGGGGGTATTTGGTAAAAATAATGGATATATAGTTAAAATAGGGTCTTTTATTCGAAAAATGTATTTGGAGGGGGGTTAAACAAAAGGATTTTGAGAGGTATTTATCAATATCTAGTGAAATTAGGGGTGTTCTTTAATATCCCAAGAAAGAACATGTTATGTCATAGGTTCATTGAGTGGAGACCCCCAGTGCATGACTTAATTGGTATTTTTGCTCCCTAAAGCCTCAAATTGATAGGCGACATTAAACATCACAAAGTAATTGTCTTGATTACTAATAGTACCACCCATAACTTCATTCATCGACGTGTAGACTGTTAAGAACTAGAAAATGGCCCATTTTGTGTGTAAAACCCCTTATTAGGCCTTAGGTATTGAATTATTACATTTATAGTATGATAATTGTATGTCGGCTAGAACCCTTCATGGTACCCTTTCATTATAATTGTACCAAGGAGACCTAGTCTTAAGATCATATTATCTCATCTCATATTGTATTATGAATTGGATATATTGTAAATGAAGATTTCCCCCTCGAAGTGGACTGTAATCATGGACTTTTTATCATTTTTAAGGCGTTGGATCATAACATTTGGTATCAGAGCATTGATCCTAGGGTTTTTTTCTCTAAGCAAGTCATCTTAGAATTTTTGCTAAAACTTTTTTTTGGGGGAAATTCAAACAATGAAAATTGGAGGTTATTTATAAGACATATAAATGTATCACTACAAGGAAAAGACCCACTAGCGGAGGTTTTTGCGGAATCCCCTATAAAAATAGCCGAAAAATATGTTTATAGTGGAGGACACTAACGGAGGCGAGCAAGCGGAGGTTTTAACAAATGTTTTTTTACTGTGCTTTTATAGAAACATAATGCAATGCTGCATTTTCTACTATGGACGCACAGGTGCTCTAAAAAATGGCGCACCATGGTAAGGTTATTTCAAAAAAATTATACTATGGCGCACTACTTAAATATTGACGCACCGGTGTGCACCGTTTCTCTAAAAAATGGTGCACCATGGTAAGGTTATTTTAAAATATATATATATACTCAGGTGCGCTACTTAAATGTTGATGCACCGATGCGTCTAATAATCGAGCACATCGTAATAGGGTTAAATAAAACAATAATTATCGACCGTAAAATTCATTTTTACCCTTTTTAGTGTTGTATATCTCTCAAGCACTGGTGCAACTTTTGCTTCTCTAAAGCGCCCTTCCATCGATGCTTCCCTTGCTTGTTCCTTCCATCCGTTGCTCAGTGTGTGGCTTTATAATTTTTCCAAATGGTGGGAAAAATTGGTATTTTGGACTACGTGGTAACCATGCCTCCCCTACAAGGAAATGTCCAGGTAATGTCTTTATTTATTTATAACTTAAACTTTTAGTGGATTAAAATTCAAAATTCACTTAAATGTCCACTGTTTAAAAAAAATAAAAAATATCCATGTTGCATTCGAGTCGTTCGGCTCACACTGCGGACGATACACCTTGAAAATTTACAGGGTGCACCGAAACACGATGCTTAATTTTTTTCGGCAATGCGTTTGTAAACTCTAAAGCGCCGATGCGTTCGGTAATCATTAACTCACTGATGGATAATTTTACCAACGCATTGCCTAAAGTAATATAGTTGATTTTTCGCAGTGCGACGAAATAATGTTAACACATTGGGGCGTTACGTTAAACGACGCACCACATAAATCAGATATACTATTTTATGTGGTGTGTTAGTAAACTTACGCACCAGTGCGTTAATGATTACCCAACGCACTGCCATAAAAAATTAGAGTCTAAATGCCAAAGTACCATAATTATCAATTTTTGAAAAATTATTCGTGTGGTGTGTTGCCTTTCCTATAACGCACTAGTGCATGTCGGGAAAGGATACGCACCGCAGTAACAATTTTTTTTTAAATGGTTTTACGGTGCTTTAGCATTTTAAGGTTTTATCATTTTAGGCGGTGCATCAGTTAACCTTAATGCACCGGTGCGGTAAGGTTATACAACTCACAGCATAAAATAATACAATTTTTTTATATGGTGTGTTATATTACATGTGTGCACCATAGACGGTGCTCACAAGTAATATACGCACCGCGGGTGGTGCTTGACTGTTTTTTGGGCGCACCGGTGATGAAATTTACTTATTTTTTGAAGAAAGTTAATTTTATGTATTTATAAATAAATTTCTCATATACCATTTTTTTTTTTAGGTTTTATGTATGAGGCTGATGTATTTTATATGTTAATCATACAAAGATGTTAGTGGAGAGAGCAGCAACAACAAAGGGTTGACCTGTACAATATTGTATGGGATTGGGAGGCGAGCGAGAGGAAGAGGGATTTGTAATCTCACCATATTACTGCAGTGACCCAAGTCCTCTTGAAGAATGTAGGCCTCCTTAAGTACTATGAGGAGGCTAAATCCTTGAAGGGGCACTCAGGGTTCCTGGTGCAGCTGATCCGTCGATGGGATGTCCATCGACGAGCTTTCTGTGTTGGTCCTGATCAATGGTACCAACCCACTGAGGAGGATATATATTTTATCACTAGGATATCCATGAGAGGGGAGGATTCTCCCTAGTTCCCTAATGTCTCGGTCAGTGTTGCAGTAGAGATTCATCTCATGTACTCTTAGAGATATATTGGGGTTGATGTACTTTCTCCAGCCGATTTTCAGGTGTCTGGTGGATATCTATGGATCACTTCTTTCAGTGCAAAGGACGTTAGGTGCCTCTCACTGTTAGTGAAAACCATTGCACACTTTATCAGTGATGGGAAGTGCATTAGTTGTGCTCTTTTGTATTATGTTGATTCTTTGGTACAGAGGCCATGATGTATTAGATGGTCTGTCATTTTTTGTGGCGAGTTTGTATAGCTCTAGATAGATGTCGTGCTATGATAAATGGGAGGATGAACTTTCATTTTGCTTCAGAGTTGTTTTGTTTATTATTTGAGAGGTTTACGGAGATGAGACCTACTTTTGTCTATCATCCTTCTAGGTCGATGACTTGGGTGTGGATGCACATGTGGGGTGAGATGATGCTCAATAGGGGCGAGCCAAAGTTTCCAGCCAGGATTTCCACTAATTCACTGGGGCTACTAGCCAATGAGGCCGATCACCTGTTCATGATGGTGTCATGTCCTTACACGGGGTTGGATTGGCGAGGATGTCTGAACATCCTCTTCACACAGGATGAGCCACCAGTGCTAGAGGTAATATTAGTGTTTTGTTTAAATTAATCTAGTTTCATTTTATGGTCTTACTTCATTAGAATAAAATTGATTCTAACACGTTCTTTAACTTGTTTTATTAAATTGTTTAATGAAATTGTCTAATTATTGTTGTGTACTATATATTCTGAAGATATTGACACATTCCTTTGGGACGTGCCTCCTCCCCCACCAGATGCGGATGAGGAGATGCTTGAGGTCCCGGCGGGTCAAGGTCCTTGGGTGAAGATACCCGACTGCATGCATCGTAGGCCAAATACTAGATTCAGGTTGGAGTTGTGCGACCGAATCTGTGCACTTTTCATTGAGGTGGGAGTCCACCATGTGTTGATGCGAGGCATCAGGGAAAATTCTATTCTCTTGGAGCTTTGGCAGAAGATGTTGTGTGATATGATGCCTCGTATGTGTCATATAGTCAGAGTTACGAGGCTACTAGCAATGAGGAGGGTTTCTGATGATACACACTCTTCCTCTAATACTCGTTCGTCCAATACCCCATCGATTGATGAGGGTGGTCGTGATCCTTCTCCACATCCTCCTCCTCCTCCTCCTCCTCCTTCACCTCACCCAGAAGAGAAGGCAACACCTATTCCTCAACCACTTGTTTCTCATCAGAGAGTCGACCTTCCACTTCATCTTGACCATCCATCGTCTTCTACTACATACCAAGCCTCCACTACTATTGTAGATATGATTGTCACATCGGCTAGACCAGATATGTTATAGCAGTTATTTGACTTGTTCATGATGTGTGTGTGTGTGTGTGTGTGTGTGTGTGTGTGTGTGTGTGTGTGTGGTGCTTTTTTTATGTTCATGTTGATGTACTTAATTTATATGTTGATTTTGGCGTGTATATTGTTAGGTCATGTTAGATATGTTTGTTAAATGTGCTTGATAGATGTGTATGTTAAATGATGCTTGTTATATGTGTGTGATGACGATGTTAGACAATCCTTATGTTTTGTTATATACAATCACAATGATGATGCCCTGTTAGATTATTAGATTTGTGTGCTAGTTAATTAATGAGATTCATATGTGCTAGAGTTATATATATAATTAGATGATGTTAGCGAATTTAAATGTGTATTTTAGATGATGTTTATGTTTGTTAGATGGTTATCATCACGATGTTTATTTTTATTAAATGATATTTATTATAGATTATGTATTGGTGAACTTACAAATCTTACCAATTATATAAAATGCCAACTGTAAAATGTTTGGCGAAATTTTTCTAAAAACATGTTGTTACGACATTATCATGAAAATAATTCTTAAAATTTTATATTAAACATGCATCAACATATAAATATATTCAAATAACAATATAAAATTCTATTTCAAGCAATCATTCCATGCAATCATAAATAATTTGAAATACAAACACATTACGCATCAAACTGACTATTAACCAACTAAAATTGTTCAAATATTTGTTATAATTAACTTTTCATTTTCTTCGTCACGAGATGAATAAAAAACAATATAATTAGTGAAATAAAGATAACAAAAAGATACAACAATAGTATAAATGATGAAATAAAACATGTACATATCACTCTCTATTGTCATCACTAAGATTATCTTCCTCGCTTGGCATGATAACATTGTTGTTCTAAACCGCACGGGTGTAGACAGATTGGCAAGTGCTGTGTAAATGGAAGGAAATTTGTAAATGAAGTCTCATGTTTGATTCTCACCCGGACTTACTCGTGCGCCATTCTTGCGGGTTGGGTGGTTGCACCTGGGGTTATAGTGGTAGTCGCATGGGGATCGACCCTGTGTCACGTGAGTACGAGAACCGCGAGTTGCCGATTCCCCCAGNTTCTAAAAAATATGTTTTGATCTAGGGTCGTGTCTTAATACGAACCACCAATCCCTATCCAACACATCTGGGTAAAAAAACACTTGGTTGTAGTGTTTTTGGAAAACATAAGGCTCCTTAGCTTCATCCTACATCGTTCTAGAGTTGATACATATCAGCCCATTATCGTGATCTTCCTTTACATTATTCCGATCAAAGGTGTCCCACCACTTGCACCTAAAAATAACACATTGGAAAGAAGAGAAGTCCACTTGAATGATATCTTGTATATTTCCAATGTGACCTAACTTCACCCATATTAGGTTTTGATTGCGGTGGCTAGCACGACTAGATTGGTCAAACTCAACTTCCACTTGATGGTCTCGTGTCATGTGTCCGTCATTGACATCCTCTGTGCGAAAATGATGTCCATACTCCCACATAGATGGGAACAAATTCACCTATAAAATAGTGAAAAAATCACAGTGTCATGTGTCTAATAACCCGACCAATAAAATATAAAATATCAATGTTACAATTCAAAGGTGCATCATCTCCTAGCTCATCGTTCTAGAATGCATCTAATAACATCGTCTCCATGGCAATCGTATTCCGTAAATAATCATCCATACCAACCTCTATTTGATTGACTCCATTTCCAACTTGTGAAGAACTATTATTGTTTTAGTCATTCCTAATTGATGAATCTGGACGTAGTGGGAATTGAATAGGTGGTTGATTCAACCATTCTTGATATGCTTCCTCTCCAAATTGCGCTCTTATTGCATCTTTCTCTCAATTTGACATTGTAGTGGGGTGCAATGGAAGATGATAGGTAGGTCGCTCATCATCAGAATCCTAATTTCAAAAATATTGAACATCGGTACATCGATGATATTAATAAGAACAATGTAATTGGTTTGTTTAAATTACATCATACCTAACAACTATTACCATCGCTGACCCAGGATTGCAGCTGGAAGATGACATGCTACAATTGGCAGGGTAAAGTGGATTTTCATTTTCGTCTACCAACTGCTTGCAGTATGTTGCTACTGATAAGATCTTCTAACGTTTTTGAGTTGGTGGAATATTTTTTGCATCTGAACTTGATTCTGAATCAGGATCCTGCAAATTTGGATACAATTTTATTCAGATTGACATGGATGAAAAAAATAATTCAATTAGATAATCGAAATATAAATAAAATATGAACTTACTGGAGATGGAAAGGGAGAACTCCATGATGGAATTTGAGCAATATGGAACGGGATGGAATTTGAAGAATTTACCATTTGATAATATAATATTTTCTCTCTACATTTGAGCAAAATCAACAATAAATTGTTAAGAATAAGGCGACTTTAAGCGGAAAATGTATACTATGAAGTATTGCAATTCATGTGGATGCATCCTAAAAGACAATTTAAGATGAATACACTATTTTATGTGCAAAAAAAAAATCAGATAACTTTTAAAGCATAACGGTGTGCTTATTTAAACAAAACGCATTGGTACATCTATTAAAATATAAAGCATCGATGTGTTTAATTACTAACCGTACTAGTTCTCAAGATTTCAAATAAATAAAAAGAATTATATGATATCGGTGCTCCAAAAATATTTAGTGCGTCAATGCTTTGTATAAGCAAAAGCACCGGTGCGTTATCATAACAACAAAACAGTCCATTAGTGCCTAGAATAATGCCGAAATTTAGTGTTTTTGAGTGCATGAATTTGGCTCAATGGTTGGTGCAAAACCTGGTGCCAAATGGCATGTTAAGTTGGGTGTTGGAATTAGCGCCTAGATTAGTGTCAGATTTAGCACTGAATATAGCTCCTAGAATTGTAGCGTCTAGTTTTTCTTCCTTCTGTACTTCTAGTTTTGTTGCCAATCGTGCTTCATGTTTTGCTTCTGGTATAGCGTCGAAAATAGCTTATGGTTTGGATTCTAAATTTACACCAAGCTTTGCTTCCATTATTGCATCTTTTTTTGCTTCTAAAATGGCTTCCATGATTGTGTCTTTTGTTTCTTCTAAAACTACTTCCATTTTTACTTCTTTGTTTGCTACCTAAATTGCTCATTTTTTTGCTTCCTAGGTAGGGCCAAGTTTTTCCTCCAAGATTGCTTCTAGTATCGCTTCCATTGTTGCTTCCTTTTTTTCTTCCAAAAATGATTCCTTTTTTGTTTCTGAAGTGCCACTAGGTTTTGCTCCTTAATTGGCACCAAATTTTGCTTCCATAATTGCTTCCTTGTTAGCTCCATAGTTTGCTTCATTTTTAGTGCCTAGTTTTGCTTATTTTTTAGGTCCAGGTTTTGCTTCCTTTTAGTGTTGGGATTTGCTTCTTGATTAGCATCCAATTTTGCTTCTTGTTAAGAAACCAATTTAGCTTCCTACTTAGATCCAAAAATAGCTCCAAGTGTGGCTTCCAATTTAATGTCAAGTTTTAGTTCCATTTTAGAGCCACATTTTGCTTCCATTTTAACAACTCATGTTGCTTCCTTTATAGCTTCCTTTATAGCTTCCATTTATTAATTTAATATTGTAATTTCAATTTAATTAGTTAAATATATCACGCCTCTAAAAAGAATTATATTATTATAGAGTAAGTCATATTGCATTTGAAAGTATTTTATAGGATGGAATTTATAAAGAATTTACAGGGAAACGGGCATCCATACAAACTAACAACATAATTATACTTATTAAATCTCCATCAAAATAAAATCTATAACATATAGTATATATAAAATAACAAGATAGTGATTATAACATTATCATCATCTATAATTGAAACAAGTGAGTCATATACCAATCTTAGATAAGTATCATGTCAAACAACTTATATCTTAAAAAAAAAAACAGATATCTCATTTGAAATGTATATCATAACATTTCTAGATATCTTAAAAAAAACAAATATCGCATTTCAAATTTATGTCACATCATTCATGAAGAAATTTAATTGAATTTGACAACATCCATCCTGAGTAGTAAAGTAAAATCATCATACGTAATAAATATCCATTGAAAAATCATCGATAAGATCATCATCATATATAACTAAAACAAGTGAAAGTCAAATATGTCAGTAGATCAATAACATGTCAAAATGATACATGGCCAACAATCAGCATAAGTCAAAATGATACATGTCCAAATTATATAAGTGAAAATGATAAATGATCAATGTAACTCAAAATGATACATGTCAAAATGATACAAGTCAAGATTATACATGTCCAAATGATATAAGTCAAAATTATACAACTCAATAATATGGTACTGCAGGTGAAAATTATACATATGATAGTAAACATGAAAAGAGGCATCATAATGATATATCAGCAATGATACATGATGGAGTCTATATGATTAATGTCACTCGCTACTACCAACAATTGGTTCATCATAATCATCACTATCATGATAATCATCAATGTCATCATCATCGTCATTCGCCTCGGTGTATTTTGCATATGGCTCATCATCATCATCTCCCATGTCTGTATCAAACCCATTATAATCTGGATCTATCTCATGAGGATCAACTTGATCTTTTGGAAGATCCGTGTTATGCAAAAAAAAAACATTCAAAATGAAAAGTTATTATTTATTTCATGCAATAATTAATTTTTATGTCATATTTCTAATATTAGAGCATATGAAACGAAACCATAATCATATTACATCATATTAAAGTGCACATACCATAATAAAATTTCGAATAAATTACAGATAATATGTCATTCCAATGATGTAAAACATGCAACAATTCCAATAAACGTTAGTAAAGATCATAAAAAAAAATGTTATACAATTTAACTATCAACTGTAAATTATATTACATAACAGAACTGCCAACCCTCTCCATTTTGTGCTATATATGATTATGTTTTCCTCGAAGATCCTTTGAGAGTTAACTGGTCTATATATCTTCTTCTCTTATATTTCACAAATGAATGTTTTTCTAGGACATTTTGGCACTGTAATATGCTTCAAAGGTCCTTTGAGAATTAACTATTCTATAGGTAATTATGAAGATGCTCTTGATACTTATTCAACTAGACCACATCCAAATGTCAATCCCTCCAAAGAAATCATTTTCATGTTTATGTCAAACAATATTCACTTCCAGACATGCTCTTGCACATATGGAATGCCCAACCTTGAATACATTAAAGCAATGCAATATTTGGATTAAGGGGTCCAATTTATGAAACCGTGCCTCGGGAGTGGATGGACAATGTGGTCACCTAGTCCATGGCTAAACAAGCTTGCAACATCTCATGGAACTCAAAAATGTTGATCCGTTAGGTTTTTATGCCCCAAGGAGGTATTGGCTAAGAGTCCCTGAAATGGTTTGGGATGCGACTTGCAACTGCGCATAAAACTAAAAATGAGACTTAGATTGAGGAACTATTGACTACAATGGATTTCTGGAATAGGATTTCAACTAGAGCACCCCTCACTCTTGGGTGCCATGCCTCGGAAGTTGCTTTACTCATTGATTTCAAGAACTAGGGCTTTTCTCAATTAGAAGCAATGCAACATTTGGATTAAGGGGTCCAATTTATGAAACTGTGCCTCGGAAAAAGATGGACAATGTGGTCACCTAGTCCATGCCTACACGAGCTTACACCATCTCACGGAACTCAAAAATGTTGATCTGTTAGGTTTTTATGCCCCAAGGAGGTATCAGCCAAGAATCCCTCAAATGGTTTGGGATGTGACTTACAATTGTTCTTAAAATAAAAATCGAGACTCAGGTTGAGGAACCGTCAACTCCAATGGATTCATGGCATAGGATTTGAGCTAGAGCACCCCTCACTCCCGAGTTCCATGCCTCGGGATTTTCTTTACTCATTGATTTCGAAAAATAGGGTTTTGCTCAGTTAGAAGCAATGCAAAATTTGAATTAATGGGTCCAATTTATGAAACTGTGCCTCAGGAGCAGATGGACAAAGTGGTCACTTATACCATTCCTAAACAAGCTTACAACATCTCACGAAACTCAAAAATGCTACTTCGTTAGGTTTTTATCCCCCAAGGAAGTATTGGTCAAGAATCCTCGAAATGGTTTGGGATGCGACTTGCAACTGGGCATAAAACGAAAATTGAGACTCAGATTGAAAAACCATCAACTCCGTTGGATTACTAGCATAGTATTCCAGCTAGAGCACCCCTCACTCTTGGGTCCCATGTCTCAGAAGTTGCTTTATTCATCGAGCAAGAACTAGGGATTTGCTCAATAAGAAGCAATGCAACATTTGGATTAAGGGGTCCAATTTATGAAATCGTGCCTCGGGATCGAATGGACAATGTGATCACCTACTCCATTCCTAAATAAGCTTGCAGCATCTCATGGAACTCAAAGATGCTACTCTGTTAGGTTTTTCTACCTTGACGAGGAATTGGCCAAGAGTCCCTGAAATGGTTTGGGATGCAACTTGCAACTAGGCATAAAATGAAAATCGAGACTTGGATCGAGGAACCTTAGACTCTGTTGGATTCTTGGCATATGATTTTAGCTAGAGCACCCCTCACTCCTGGGTTTCATGCTGTTGAAATTACTAATACAACTGAGAGGGGGGGGGTGAATCAGTTGTCTTTGAGCTTAAACAATCTTAAGTCTATTAAAACATTCTTAATCTTTCTTGAAGTGATCATCAACATTATACAACATATGGACAGTAAAAGTAAAAATCATCAGTCACAGACAAGGTATACACAGAGGCAAATTTTCACGAGGAAACCCATAAAGGGAGAAAACCTCTTCTTCTTCGAAATGATAGGCAGTCTTTTAAGTTCTGTACATCATCTTTAATTGAGCACCAACTCAATGTGAGGTTGCTACCTCTGTTTTACAAGCTGAAACTTGTTTGAGAGTACCAACTCTTTGGTTTCTCTAGCACCCACTAGAAGGAAGCACCAACTCCCTGGTTTCTCTAGCACCCACTAGAAGGAAGCATCAACTCCCTATAGTTTCAGCACCAACTTCCAGTTACACAGGCTCCAACCTGTATAACAGAGAACACTTGTTCTCCCTTGCACCACCCTGCCACCCTGGTTTCTCTGGCTACAACCAGATGGAAGCTACAACTTCCTGTGTTCAAGATCCCACTTGAACCTCTGAGGACAATGGTCCTCCCGAGCACCTCCCAACCTCCCTATTTCATAAATGAACATAAAAACATTCAACTACATAGATACTTCAATTCTTACCAATCTTTCTTTGTTCTGTACATCTGATCATCTTCTAACTGTACTGCAATTCATTTCTTCCTCTTTCTATTCAGCAGGTCTGCTCTGCATCAACTTGTTCTTTCATTATGCTCTTCTTCAACTTGTTCTATTATTATGATCTGCGTTTCATCTCACACTTCACATATGCTCAATCTCCTCCTGCACATCCTCTCATTTTCATTTTCTTACAGTTTCATTCTTTTCTCATACAGAACAACTAATGTCATGTTGTCTGTCTCATTTTCTTTTATACACAATCACGACGGTTCAACTTCCCATCTCCTTCGGCAAACGAAAGACAACTGTCTGAGCAACTGAAACGCCAACTGATTCACAATCATGAATCTGTTTCACTAACAGATTCATAACTGAGAGGTTAACTGTGAGAGAGAACAGTAACCTTTCGATCACATTCCAATTTATCTGCGTCGTTGGATGAACTTTATTGACATTGCCTTTAAATCGGGTTTCGGCATTTCGACAATCCTGTGCTGAGTGTCTCGACACTTCATTTTGCGATCTCCAAAGTTCCGAAATGGAGCTTATCTGGACTGACTCCTTCCCTTCTCGTGACCAAGGGCTGTGATCACAGCCTTATGCATAAGGCACTTTCACGATTTTTCATTTCGTGAGTCTAGAGATGAGGCATCTCGACTCTCCAAGTCGCGATCCCTGAAACTCTAAAATAGCGTGGGATCAACGGTTCTGATCAACACTTGATCTGACGGCTCAGATCATGTCGCGATTTCGCATATCATGATTTCGACACTCTTGACATTCAATGTTTTTGTCACTTCCAAATCCTGATCCACGAAACTCCGTAAATAAGTCGTATCAATGGTCCAGATCACATCTTGATCTGACGGTTGCAATTACGTCACGATTTTGCATATCGCGATATCAAAATTCTTGATGTTAACATTCCTTGACATCTCCAACTCTCGATCCTCGAATTCCCAAAATGGACTTGGATTCAACGGTCCAGATTCAATCTTGATTCAACGGCTGTGATTGAATCGGGAATTCGCATATCGCGATTTCGGCATTCTTGTTGCGTTGTTTTCTTGTCTTTCTATGTCGCGATTCACGAAACTCTGATATGGAGTTGGCTCAACAGTCCAGATCAAAGCTTGATCTGATGGCTCAAATTAGATCGTGATTTCGCATATCGCAATATCGGGATTCTTGTTGCATTGTTTACTTGCCTCTCCATTGCGATCCCCGAAACTCCGACACAGACTGGAATCAACGATCCAGATTCAACCTTGATCTGACGGCTCTCATTCTTTCGGGAATTTTGAATGAAATCCAACGATCAAAAATTATTCTCAAACTTTACGGGTCTTCAATCACTCGATCAAAGTTGCGTTGCCTTCAATCATTTGCCTTCGATCATTCGACCTTCCTGAGATCCAACGATCATAAATTCTTCTCAAACTTTACSGGTCTTCAATCACTCGATCAAAGTTGCGTTGCCTTCGATCATTCACCTTCGATCATTCGACCTTCCTGAACTTATCTTCTGTTTTCCTGTCGATTACAAACTTCMTGTACTCATGCCAACTTCACTGTTGTACTTGCCATCAATGAAAAGCATTCGTTGTCTGTTAAATATTTGCCAACACATGCCTCAGAGGTTGCTTTATTCATCGATTTTGAGAACTAGGGTTTTGCTCAGTAAGAAGCAATGCAACATTTGGATTAAGGGGTCCAATTTATGAAACCGTGCCTTGGGAGCGGATGGAAAAAGTGGTCACCTATTCCCTGCCTAAACAAGCTTGCAACATCTCACTGAACTAAAAAATGTTGCTATGTTAGGTTTTTATGCCTGAGGTCGAATTGGCCAAGAGTCCCCGAAATGGTTTTGGATGCGGCTTGCAACTAGGAATGAAAAGAAAAAAAAGACTCGTATTGTGGAACCGTTGACTTCGTTGGATTCCTGGCATACGATTTCAGCTAAATCACCCCTCAATCTCAGGTCCCATGCCTCAAAGGTTGCTTTATTCATCGATTTTGAGAACTAGGGTTTCTCCCTGTAAGAAACAATGCAACATTTGATTTAAGGGGTCCAATTTATGAAATTGTGCCTCAGGAGTGGATGAAAAAAGTGGTCATCTAGTCCATGCTTGAAAAATATTGCAGCATCTCACAGGACTAAAAAATGTTGCTCTGTCAGGTTTTTATGCCCCAAGGAGGTATTAGCCAAGAGTCCTTGAAATGGATTGGGATGCAACTTGAAATTGGGCATAAAAAGGAAACCAAGACTCGGATTGAGGAACTGTTGACTCTGTTGCATTCCTAGAATATGATTTTAGCTAAAACACCCCTCACCTTGAGTCCCATGCCTCGAAAGTTTCTTTATTCATTGATTTCGAGAACTAGGGTTTGGCTTAGTAAGAAGCAATTCAACATTTGGATTAAGGGGTTCAATTTATGAAATTGTGCCTTGGGAGCAGATGGACAATGTGGTCACCTAGACCATGCCTAAACAAGCTTGTATCATCTCACAGAACTCAAAAATATGACTCCATTAGGTTTTTATGCCCCGAGGAGGAATTGGCCAAGAGTCCCTGAAATGGTTTGGGATGTGACTTGCAACTGGGCATCAAATGAAAAATGAGACTTGGATTGAGGAACCATCGACTCCATTGGATTCCTAGCATGTGATTTCAGCTAGAGAAACCCTCACTCTTGGGTCCCATGCCTCAGAGGTTGCTTTATTCATCGATTTTGAGAACTAGGGTTTCGCCCAGTAAGAAACAATGCAACATTTTGATTAAGGGGTCCAATTTATGAAATTGTTCCTCAGAAGAAGATGGACAATGTGGTCACCTATTCCATGCCTAAATAAGCTTGCAGCATCTCACAGAACTAAAAAATGTTGCTCTATTAGGTTTTTATGCCCCAAGGAGTAACTGGCCAAGAGTCCTCAAAATGGTTTGGGATACGGCTTGCAACTGTGCATAAAATGAAAACCGAGACTCAGATTGAGGAACCATTTACTTCGTTGGATTCTTTGCATATGATTTCAGCTATATCACCCATCACTCCCAGGTACCATTCCTCGAAGGTTGTTTTATTCACTGATTTTGAGAACTAGGGTCTCGCCCAATAAGAAAAAATGCAACATTTTGATTAAGGGGTCCAATTTATGAAACCATGCCTAGGGAGTGGATGGAAAATGTGGTCACCTAGTCCATGCCTAAACAAGCTTGCAACATCTCATAGAACTAAAAAATGTTGCTTCGTTAGGTGTTTATGCCCCAAAGAGGAATTGGCCAAAAGTCCTCATAATGGTATGGGATGTGGCTTGCAACTGGGTATAAAATGAAAACCAAGACTCGTTATTGCATAATCGTTGACTCCGTTGGTTTCCTGACATACGATTTCAGCTAGAGCACCCCTCACTCCCAGATCCCATGCCTCAAAGGTTTCTTTATTCATTGATTTCGATAACTAGGGTTTCGCCTAGTAAGAAGCAATGCAACATTTGGATTAGGGGGTCCAATTTATGAAATCGTGCCTCGGGAGCGGATGAACAATGTGGTCACCTAGTCCCACTAGCACATTTCTTTATTCATTGATTTCGATAACTAGGGTTTCGCCTAGTAAGAAGCAATGCAACATTTGGATTAGGGGGTCCAATTTATGAAATCGTGCCTCGGGAGCGGATGAACAATGTGGTCACCTAGTCCCACTAGCACATTTGGCCCATTTTGCGACGGTTGTTTCGACACTTATGTGACGTTATGTCATTGATATGGCGACAAATTTGGAGTCTCTGAAACGTCGGTTTAGGTGACGTGGCATTTGCGACGAACTTGAGAAAACGTCGCATAAGCGACGATATAGGCAAACAATCTCAAACCAACTTTTCGTCTATATTGCGACAACAACTTTTATAGTTAAACCGACGCATCAATAGAAGTCGTCATCGCATATTCGATGACAACTTTTTTGTTGTTTATGTAGCTAAACTGACGCAAACAATAGAAGTTGTCGTTGAATCGGTGACAACAACTTTTCGTTGTCTATATGGAAAAACCGTCGCATAGATAAAAGTTGTCGTCGGATATCCGACGACAACTTTCCGTTGTTTATATGGCAAAACCGTCGCATATATAAAAGTTGTCGTCGGATATCCAACGACAACTTTCCGTTGTCTATATGGAAAAACCGTCGCATATATAAAAGTTGTCGTCGGATAGACGATAACAACTTTACGTTGTTTATATGGAAAAACCGTCGCATATATAAAAGTTGTCGTCGGATATCCGTATGGAAAAACCGTCGCATATATAAAAGTTGTCGTTGTTTTTAGTTGGTATGGGGAGATATCCAAGGGATATTCTTCTTATAGATAGATATTTTCCCCTTGGGATTTTTATTCTTATTCCTCCATCATGAGAAAACCATCGGATCTAGGAAGCATGAAAGAGTCACTCACCATGTTCATATTATCATCTAGATGAAAAAACATATTGAGCTCCAAGGGTTCATATACAATTTCTTCTCTATTCACCATTCTAAAAAAAATTCCATTGCTTGACATTATTGGGAATAATAGCTCTATTCATGATCTAAATGGAGTAGGAGAGATGGTCAAGGTCAAGAGATTAAAACTTATAACATATCTGGCCAAGTTGTTTTCTCTTTGATTCTTTCTCAAGACATAATGGTAATATTGAGAATGTTAAGAAAGTTATCCAACATTTCCAAGACTGCATTCTTATACCTTGTCGACCTCAAATGTTTATTCTATCATTTCTTCCTCACTTGATTCACAATCAGGTTATAATTTATAAACATTTTAAGTTGATTCACCCCCATATTTTTGGTTGTTTCTAATCCCAACATAAGTACTTCATATTCATCCATGTTCTTGGTACACTCAAATATCGGATATATAAAAGTTGTTTATATGGAAAAACCGCCGCATATAAAAAAGTTGTCGTTGTTTTTAGTTGGTATGGGGAGATATCCAAGGGATATTCTTCTTATAGATAGATATTTTCCCCTTGGGTTTCTTATTCTTGTTCCTCCATCATGAGGAAACCATCAGATCTAGGAAGCATGAAAGATTCACTCACCATGTTCATATTATCATCTAGATGAAAAAACATATTGAGCTCCAAGGGTTCATATACAATTTCTAATCCCAACATAAGTACTTCATATTCATCCATGTTCTTGGTACACTCAAATATCGGATATATAAAAGTTGTTTATATGGAAAAACTATCGAATATAAAAACGTTGTCGTTGTTTTTAGTTGGTATGGGGAGATATCCAAGGGATATTCTTCTTATAGATAGATATTTTCCTCTTGGGGTTCTTATTCTTGTTCCTCCATCATGATAGATATTTTCCCCTTGGGGTTCTTATTCTTATTCTTCTTATAAGTTGTTTCTAATCCCAACATAAGTACTTCATATTCATCCATGTTCTTGGTACACTCAAATATCAAATATATAAAAGTTGTTTATATGGAAAAACCATCGCATATATAAAAGTTGTCGTTGTTTTTAGTTGGTATGGGGAGATATCCAAGGGATATTCTTCTTATAGATAGATATTTTCCCCTTGGGGTTCTTATTCTTGTTCCTCCATCATGAGGAAACCATCGGATCTAGGAAGCATGAAAGAGTCACTCACCATGTTCATATTATCATCTAGATGAAAAAACATATTGAGCTCCAAGGGTTCATATACAATTTCTTCTCTATTCACCATTCTAAAAAAAMTTCCATTGCTTGACRTTATTRGGAATAATAGCTCTATKCATGATCTAAATGGAGTAGGAGAGATGGTCAAGGTCAAGAGATTTAAAACTTATAACATATCTGGCCAAGTTGTTTTCTCTTTGATTCTTTCTCAAGACATAAYGGTAATATTGAKAATGTTAAGAAAGTTATCCAACATTTCCAAGACTGCATTCTTATACCTTGTCRACCTCAAATGTTTATTCTATCATTTCTTCCTCACTTGATTCACAAYYARGTTATAATTTATAAACATTTTAAGTTGATTCACCCCCATATTTTTGGTTGTTTCTAATCCCAACATAAGTACTTCATATTCATCCATGTTCTTGGTACACTCAAATTCCATATTGAAACCATGTGAAAACTCTCTTCCCTTGGSTGATATCCTTAAGACACTTACCCCTTTCCTTCCCTATTATAAACTCCATCAAAATGTAAGGTCCATAATTCAGAAGGGTCAAACTTTTCTCCTTCACACATCAAAGGAACATAGTTTTCAATGGTTGGGGGTTCATGAATGAGAATGAAGTTCCCTATATTATCAATGTTGTATGAAGGGAAGTTAATGGGATTTTCATGGTTGCTAATAACATAGGTCATATTAGGCTCTTTGTACAAACAACGAGTATCTCTGTCAAATATAGGAATGGTGACTTATGATAGGTCAAATTGGATATTCCCCCCTAGAGAAGTGCTCCAGTGTCTAGATAATAACATCCCATAAGTGAGGGGGGGAATTTGAAATTACTACATACATAATTATAATTTTTCTAGGAATTTGCACCATTCCCACCACCAAACATTTAATCATCCCCAGGCATTGAAATGTCTTAAAATTGAAAGAAAACTAGTATTTGTAGGGTCTAATGATGTCCAATACTCATTTCTCCATGATTTCTAGAGTCATTAAGGAATGGGAGGCCCTGGAATCATACAAACCATTATGGAGGTGAAGGCCTTGAAGCTCTAAGGTGATGTAGAAAGGAGGGAATAATTGATTGTTCTCATTTGGAAGATTTCCTAGTGTTATCTTGGGGGAAATCATCTTGGAGGTTAATTTGATCCAATTTAAAGGATCCTAGGATTCACTATACAAGGCAATCACATTAGGCCCTTGGGAAACATTTCTATCCTGTATTGTTTGAGGTTTGGCAAGTGAACATTGAGGCTTCCCATTTAGGCCAAAAAATGTAGATGCTTCTTTCATATGAACATATAGGTATTTAATAACTTCATAAAGAGGCATGGGAATCTTTGTTTTCTAAGGTCACACTTCATATCAAAAGGAGGAGTGGTAGGAGGATTTATATTTTCATCTTTGGTAGCACCAAGTGGCTTGGACAAGATGGAATTAGGCTACTATGGTACATGGACCTTCCCTCCATTTATTGGAATGAGGTAGCCTTTGGATTGCTTGGATTCTTTAGGTTATTCTAGTATTGGAATAAATGGCCTTGAGAATTGATATTCTCTTGGAATTTCCTCTTTCCTCAAACTTGCGAAAACCTTGGGATCCTATCTTATAGAATTATCAAGCCTTCTTGGTACTTCTTACCTTTTGAAATTAGGGGCATTCAACTTGCAGGGTCTCGTCTCATACTTCCTTCTCACCTCAATGAGGATATTATCAAAGATAATTTTTCGTTGGTATGGGGAAATATCCAAGGGATATTCTTCTTATAGATAGATATTTACCCCTTGGGGTTCTTATTCTTGTTCCTCCATCATGAGGAAACCATCGGATCTAGGAAGGATGAAAGAGTCACTCACCATGTTCATATTATCATCTATATGAAAAAACATATTGAGCTCCAAGGGTTCATATACAATTTCTTCTCCTCCTTGTTCATAATAATATTCATATTAGAGGGGTGGAGGAACCATCATGTTGTCTTGTTCCCTTGATGTCTATGGTAGGTTAGGTTTTTCTAGATTATTTTTCTAGATCCATAAACTCACTAACCCCTTTAACCCTTAATCTCTAATCCTTATAACCCATAAACCTGTAACCCTTAAAATATATAAACCTATGATAAATCCTCTAACTTCTACATACCCAAACCCCTTTAACCTCTATCCCCAATAATGTCGTATTCTTAAATTATATAAGTCTTAACACTCATAATATCTAACCTCAAACTCTTGTAACCCTAAATCCCTTGTACAATCCCTAACCATTATAATTAGTGTGACTCACATATTTCACCCTAAACCTCTATAAAACTTAATCCACAACCCCTATATCCCTTAACAATTATAACCCTTA
>JASDQU010105205.1:87069-124995 GCA_032191745.1 Picea mariana
TTATGCTCATGAGTAGCTAACAATGCATAAGAAAAGAGGGTCAAATATCCTCTTGCAAAGTGTCAAGTATGTCTTCATCCTCCCATAATTCACCATAGTTAGGATAAGATTGTTCATAGTAGCCACTAGTATTAGAAGAGATGCTTCAAAAGAAGCAATAAGTGTTTATGAGAAGTATTGAATATCCTCTGGCAAATATTCAAGTGATTCTTCTTTCTCCCCAAATTCAACATTACTTGTTTGAAAGACAAGTTCCAAGGTCATTTTCATCATAGTAATACTAAATGCCTAGTTGTCACTTGTTCATTGTACCTTTTGGAAGTAGAAGAAATACAATTTTGCAAATTTCTAATGCAATCCTCAAAATGACCTTTAGTACTTCTTGTACAAGTTAAGTAACAGGGCACACACCCCAGGGCCTCCATGTTTCTATCCCACATGTCGGAGATGGAAATGCTAGGACATCTCTAACACATGCTAAACACATGTTAGGCACTCTTATTTTGATGTCCTTATGTCTTGTGACTTAGTGTATAAGGTTCTGATTGAGGTGTCATGTATTCTAGATGGACTTGTCCTTCTCAACCAATTTTGGAAGTAGTAGATCATAATCACTCTTCAAGCTTGATACTCATGAAAGAGTTTGACATTGTCTTTCTGTAGGGAAACAACCTCCTCACAACAATGGGTAATAGAGTCCTGCAATGAATTGACCTTATCATGACATTGGATGTTAGTTCCTTGCAATGAAAAATCATGCTCATGGAGATTGGTAATCTTATCTATAGAAAAGTAACTGTGTCATGAAGTTGGGTGTTATTATTCCAAAGAAGTACCTTCTCATGAAGCATGATATTAACATCTTGCAAAGAAGCAACCTACTCATGACGTTAAGCAATAGGTACCCTCCAATGAAGCAATCTCAACACAATGATTGGAATTAATATCCTACAAGGAAGCGAAGTTTGTTATTAGCAGTGTGTAAAGAAGCAACCTTCTTCTCACAACATTTCCAAAAAAAATCTTCTTTTCATGGAGAAACTCTTCTTCTTTGTGGCCTTTACAATGGAGAAATTATGCATCTTCTTCAACAAGACCATCTAGTTTGGATGTAAACTAAATAAATACACACACACACACATTCTGCAACTATCGATATGTTACAAAGTGTCTGACTAGGGCACACAAAATGTGAGCCCCCCTAAGAAAAGGAAAATATTTTTGTTTGCTTTGAAAAATGACCATAGAAAAAAGTATTCCCTCCTCAAAGCTGGAAATAAAAATATTGTTTTTCTACGTTTTCTAAAAAAGCTCACTTTTTCACCTTTTTATGTTTTCACTTTTCAAATTTACCTCCAAAGATTATGTTTTGCACGATAGTGGGGGCATGAATTGAACCTTGGTCTCCCCCTTGCTACTAAAAACCCTTACCAAGTCTCTTAAGAGACACCTTGGTATATAAATGACAAAAACAACAATTTGATCCTTTTGTTATGTACTCAAAATCAAAATAATAATAATAATAATGATAATAACAATAGTAATAGTAAATACCCAAACCTATGCAAATACGAGGAGGAAGAAGGGGGCTTAGACCGAGCTTTAGAGGTTGACCTGACCAATGAAATCACCACAGAGAAGAGACTAGAGAATGGGTTCACAGTTCCACCACAAAATATGCCCACAAACATTCCTCCATAGGAAAATCATGTTGAAACACACACAAGTGGTGAGAGGGTACACATTGGTAGGGTACGCACTGCTACAGGCGAACCGAGCTTTAGGAGGCTCATGTTAGCAATAGACACAATGAAAGGCCAAGGTTTCACATGCACCATGGGGTTTCTATAGAAACGTGAAGGGGCCAAGTTTCCCATGAACAAATCAATCTTGTTGTACCCCATGCCCCAGAGGTTGCTTTATTCATCTACTTAGAGAACTAGGGTTTCGCCCAGTAAGAAACAATGCAACATTTGGATAAAGGGGTCCAATTTATGAAATTGTTCCTCGAGAGTGAATGGACAATGTGGTCACCTGGTCCAGCCCTAAATAAGCTTGTAGCATCTCATGGAACTCAAAAATGTTGCTTCGTTAGGTTTTTATGCCCCAAGGAGGTATTGGCCAAGAGTCCCTGAAATGGTTTGGGATGCAGCTTGCAACTACGCATAAAATGAAAATCGAGACTCGAATTGAGGAACCGTCGAATCCGTTGGATTTTTCGCATACGATTTTAGCTAGAACAACCCTCACTCCCAGGTGCCATGCCTCATAAGTTGCTTTACTTATCGATTTTGAGAACTAGGATTTTTCTTAGTTAGAAGCAATGTGACATTTGGATTAAGGGGTCCAATTTATGAAACCATGCCTTGGGAGCAGATGGACAAAGTGGTCACTTAGACCATGCCTAAACAAGCTTGCAACATATGATGGAACTAAAAAATGTTGTTTTGTTAGGATTTTATCCCCTAAGGAGGTATTGACCAAGGGTCCCCGAAATGGTTTGGGATGTGACTTGCAACTAGTCATAAAATGAAATCGAGACTCAGATTGAGGAACCATCGACTCTGTTGGATTCCCGACATAGGATTTCAACTAGAGCACCCCTCACTCTTGGGTCCCATGCCTCGAAAGTTGATTTATTCATCGATTTCGAGAAATTTTGGGAGCAGATGGACAAAGTGGTCACTTAGACCATGCCTAAACAAGCTTGCAACATCTGATGGAACTAAAATATGTTGCTTTGTTAGGCTTTTATCCCCTAAGGAGGTATTGACCAAGGGTCCCCGAAATGGTTTGGGATGTGACTTGCAACTAGTCATAAAATGAAATCGAGACTCAGATTGAGGAACCATCGACTCCGTTGGATTCCCGACATAGGATTTCAGCTAGAGCACCCCTCACTCTTGAGTCCCATGCCTCAAAAGTTGATTTATTCATCGATTTCGAGAACTAGGGTTTTGCTCGGTAAGAAGCGATGCAACATTTGGATTAAGAGGTCCAATTTATGAAACCGTGCCTCGGGATTGAATGGACAATGTGGTCACCTAGTCCATGCCTAAAAAAGCTTGTAGCATCTCACAAAACTAAAAAATGCTACTTCGTTAGGTTTTTATGCCCCTGGGAGGAATTGGCCAAGAGTCCCCAAAATGGTTTGGGATGCGACTTGCAACTAAACATAAAATGAAAACTGAGACTCGAATTGAGGAACCATCGATGTATCATCATTGTGCTATTTTCTTTGTACGTATCTTCTTGGAGTAAGACATTGGTGTTCATGAGGAAAACCTAGGAGAAGTTGTGATGTTTAAAGAACATGTCCTTGTTGGGAGTTTGCTCTTGTAAGATGCTTGGGTTTGTTCTTGTGAGTTAGACATTGGATATGGTGAAATAATTGATAATCTTATGCTTATTATTATTTACAATTGATTTAGAGATGTAGGAGGAGCAACATTAGTCTCTTTTTCTTGTTTATTCATTCTATGTTTTTACTTTTTCACTCGTTTTAGGCACTAGGGTTTCTTGAGCATTCTTGAAGTCTAGGGTGTTAGGGTTTCTACTCTAAGGACGTAAGGAGTTAGGTTTTCATGACAAACCCTAGGGTTGTACCTAATGAGGAGGAAGAGAAAAGGAGATGCCTTGCATGAGGCCAAGGAGGAATTGTTAGTGTGATCTTATCTTATTGGACTCTCTTCGTTGGAGCAAGGGTTTTTGTGTTTTTCCCTTACTAGGATTTTGGAGAGCTCGGAGGGTTGTACTGGCTTATAGTAAGAATCCAAAACTACGTACTTGAACTTCATCTCCTATACATATATATATGAAGTTTTCAGCTATCCAAAATTTCATTTGGAGAATTTTTCATTCCATGGGAGGGCATTGACATCTAAGCAACATGGGGCTACTTGGATCTCTTACATAGAGGCTTGTACTTGACTTATGCTAGCTTGGGTTGAGGGAGTGGACATGTAGGTGGGTGGACCCAGAAATGGCACATTGACTTGAAGAGGCATTGGATGATTTGATCCCTTGGAGTAGGAGTGTTGGAAATTGGATGATAAGTGCTCTTGTCTTAGATATTTTCTTGTGGATCCTCATCACCTTGGAGCTTGACATATGTCACATGTAGGAATATTTCTTCACATGTGTGGGCTTACTTATTTGTAGTAGGTTGGTTGTAAGGCTTTAGACCCACTTTCATATTGTTGGCCTTCTTTACCTCTCTATATGTAAAGGAATGGGACAGATCTTTCATAATTTCCATCGTCATTGTGCTCTTTTCTTTGTACTTGTCTTCTTGGAGTAAGACATTGGTGTTCATGAGGAAAACCTAGGAGAATTTATGATGTTTAAAGAACATGTCCTTGTTGGGAGCTTATTCTTGTAAGATGTTTGGGATTGTTCTTGTGAGTTATACATTGGAGATGATGAAATCATTGATAATCTTATGCTTATTCTTATTTACAATTGAGTTAGAGATGTAGGAGGAGAAACAATGGTCTCTTTTTCTCCTTTATTTATTATATTTTTTACTTTTTCACTCATTTCAGGCACTAGGGTTTCTTGAGCATTCTTAAAGTCTAGGGTGTTAGGGTTTCTACTCTAAGGAGGTAAGGAGTTAGGTTTTCATGACAAACCTTAGGGTTGTACCTAATGAGGAGGAAAAGAAAGGAGATGCCTTGCATGAGGCTAAGGAGGACTTATTAGTGTGATCTTATCTTATTGGAGTCTCTTCATTGGAGCTAGGGTTTTTGTGTTTCTCCCTAGCTAGGGTTTTGGAGAGCTCTGAGGGTTGTACTAGCTTATGGTAAGAAGCCAAAAATATGCACTTGAACTTCATCTCCTATACATATGCATGAAGTTTTCAACTATCCAAAATTGTATTTGGAGAATTTGGCATTCCACGAGAGGGCATTGACATCTAAGAAACATGGAGCTACTTGGATATCTTACATAGAGGCTTGTACTTGAGTTATGTTAGCTTGGATTAAGGGAGTGGACATGTAGGTGGGTGGACCCAGAAATGACACATTGACTTGAAGAGGCATTTGGTGATTGGATCCCTTGGAGGAGGAGTGTTGGACCTTAGATGAGGAGTGCTCTTGTCTTAGAGATTTTCTTGCAGATCCTCATCACCTTGGAGCTTGACACATGTCACATGTAGGAGGATTTCTCCAGATGTGTGGGCTTACTTGTTTTTAGTAGCTTGGCTGTAAGGTTTTAGGCCCACTTTCATATTGTTGGCCTTCATTACCTCTCTATATGTAAAGGAATGAGATAGATCTTTCATAATTGTCATCATCATTGTGCTCTTTTCTTTGTATTTGTCTTCTTGGAGTAAGACACTGGTGTTCATGAGGAAAACCTAGGAGAAATTATGATGTTTAAAGAACATGTCCTTGTTGGGAGCTTGCTCTTGTAAGATGCTTGGGTTTGTTCTTGTGAGTTAGACATTGGAGATGAGAAATCATTGATAATCTTATGCTTATTCTTATTTAAAAATGAGTTAGAGATGTAGGTGGACCAACATTAGTCTCTTTTTTCTCCTTTAGTCATTCTATTTTTTACTTTTTCACTTGTTTCAAGCACTAGGGTTTCTTGAGCATTATTGAAGTCTAGGGTGTTAGGGTTTCTACTCTAAGGAGGTTAGGAGTTAGGTTTTCATGACAAACCCTAGGGTTTTACCTAATGAGGAGGAAAAGAAAAGGAGATGCCTTGCATGAGGCTGAGGACTTGTTAGCATGATCTGATCTTATTAGACTCTCTTCGTTGGATCTAGGGTTTTTGTGTTTTTACCTGGATAGGGTTTTGGAGAGCTCGAAGGGTTGTGCTAGCCTATATTAAGAAGCCAAAAGTATGTACTTGAACTTTGTATCCTATATATATATATATATATATATATATATGAAATTTCCAGCTATCCAAAATTGTCTTTGGAGAATTTGGCATTCGACGGAAGGGAATTGACATCTAAGCAACATGAGGCTACTTGGATCTCTTACATAGAGGCTTGTACTTGAGTTATGCTAGCTTGGGTTGATGGAGTGGACATGTAGGTGGGTTGACCCAAAAATGGCACATTGACTTGAAGAGGGATTGTATGACTGAATCCCTTCGAGGAGGAGTGTTGGAACTTGGATGAGAAGTTCTCTTGTCTTAGAGATTTTCTTGTAGATCCTCATCACCTTGGAGCTTTACATATGTCACATGTAAGAGGAGTTATTCACATGTGTGGGCTTACTTTTTTGTAGTAGGTTGGTTGTAAGGTTTTAGGCCCACTTTTGTATTGTTGGCCTTCATTACCTCTCTATATGTAAAGGAATGGGATTGTTTTTCATAATTGTCACCATCATTGTGCTCTTTTCTTTGTACTTGTCTTCTTGGAGTAAGACACAAGTGTTCATGAGAAAAACTTGGGAGAAGTTATGATGTTTAAAAAAGATGTCCATTGCTGGGAGCTTGCTCTTATAAGATGCTTGGGTTTGTTCTTGTGAGTTAGACATTTGAGATGATGAAATCATTGATAATCTTATGCTTGTTATTATTTACAATTGAGTTAGAGATGTAGGAGGAACAACAGTAGTCTCTTTTTCTCCTTTATTCGTTCTATTTTTTAATTTTCACTCGTTTCAGGCACTAAGGTTTCTTGAGCATTCTTGAAGTTTAGGGTGTTAGGGTTTCTACTCTAAGGAGGTAAGGAGTTGGGTTTTCATGACAAACCTGAGGGTTGTACCTAATGAGGAGGAAAACAAAAGGAGATGCCTTGCATGAGGCCAAGGAGGACTTGTTAGTGTGATATTATCTTATTGGACTCTCTTCATTGGATCTAGGGTTTTTGTGTTTTTACCTGGCTAGGGTTTTTTAGAGCTCGGAGGGTTGTACTCGCCTATAGTAAGAAGCCAAAAGTACATACTTGAACTTCGTCTCCACATATATGAACGTTTCTTGAGATAAGCACTAATACCCTTTGAAATGTAGTGTCTACTTCATTTATTGCTGATTTTTCATTTTAGGATCAATTCAGAATGTGTAATATGACTCTCAGTATTCGAGGGTGTGACACGTTGGAATGAGCTTCCAATTTTTCTCTTTGGAAGCTTAGATTACAAATTCTTATGGAGGAAGCCAATATTTGAGAGAATGTCATGAAAGTGGTTCCAAAACTTGTCAATCCAACATAATTAGATGCTCACCATAACAAGGCCAAGGAAAGGAGAATCATCATTGATTCAATGAAGAAACATTCCATCTCTCTTACTGCAAAGAGGATGACATGTAAGGACATGTTTGGATCTTTGATTGAGTTGTTTCAAAGCTCTTGTATTTTTCGATAGATTCTCTTGTGAAACATAAAAACTCAATACAAATCCAGACAAGAGTGCCCATAAATGGAGGGAGGAGCTCCTAGTGAGAGGAGTTGAGGGTTCGAAGAAAGTAAAATAATACTAAACTAAAAGAAGCAAATAAATTTATATAAAAATGTATAGTGTTTGAATGGAAAAATTCATGAGATTTTGAAAAAAACACCCTATTATGTGGGTGGTGTGATAGGTTCGACAGGAAGCAATCACACATGAGACCCATCAAGGAGACTCGAGACTATTGAGAGCCAAATCTATTAATAATGAACAAGGATAACTCAAGTCGAGGGGAACTCCACTAGACTAATTTAATGAAATGGATATGGCCTACATATCAAACTAGGTAGTTAATGTCAACACTCTTTGTTAACCTTTTGTGGTGGCCTCTGATAAAGGTCTATGGTGAGACTAGCACTGGAATGACTAGTTTAATGCAACAAGTCAATGTTGGTAAGGGCCAAGTGTAAAGGAGGAGACCAATTAATAAACTTAAATTCAAGTTGGAAAAAGAGACGGTAAGGAAGAAAAAAGCACCATACAAGGCCAAGATAAGATAATATCACACTAACAAGTCCAATAAGATAATATCACATTGAAAAAAACAATGCCCTATATAATCAAAGCATGGTTACCACCTTTTTTAATTATTCACATCCAATTCATGATCCAAGGGAGAGAAGGCCCTCTGAATTTTGGATGAGAATCCAACTTATCCAAATAGTAGGCAAATAGAAATAAATTAAATGGAAGGGGAAAAGCCCTACTAGGCAAACAATGTTTGTTATCAAGAGCCACAAAACAAGGGTTAGTGTTTCCAAACTCCATAAATTGCAAGGAACATTCCACAAGTTCATAAAATTCAAAGGAAATAAAGGGAAAGGATGCCCAAATGGGGAGTCATTGACAAAAACTAAGGAAAAAGCAAGGCAAGGGATCCTTCAGTACTATTGATACCTCGTTCTCCATCCAAATTACAAAGTCATTCCACTTTTTTTTTGTAACACTTCTTTTTCAAAATGTGTAGGATGTCGACCATATTTTTCCTACTGTCAAAACATGGCACATGGACTAGTTAAACCAATAAATATGTAATCATTTACTTTTTTCTAGGAAATAAAAAAAAAAATATTTCATTTCACATAACCAATATACTTACAAACGTGGGTATCAAGACCTGTAGACCCTTTTGGCCACTGTGATGAGTGGCACAGAGTTTTGCAAGCCTAGATTTGGAGGCATTGTCCTGAAACATACACTAAGTCAATTTAACTATGCACAAATAAAATATAAAAATCGTTCAAGAAATTTGATATAATATTATGAGCAAATTCAAATACTTGGGTACTCTCCTCACTGGATTTCCTCCGTACATCCGACTTCTCATATGATTTTACAAGTTCTTTCCATACTTTTAAACTGACATCAATTGGATTTTTTTTTAGCCTTTGCTCGGGCGAGAGTTTTTTATCTTCTTTGTTTGGTTTCACATGAATATCTTGCAATTCTGAGACATTTGTCTTTTCACCTTTTTTACTGACCAACCTACACCAAATTCAGACTCCTTGTCGTGAATTACAAGTTTTTGATGGTGCATTGGTATCTTTGAGAACGACAAATGCAGATGGTCTTTGAACCATTGAAGGCATCATTCCTTCAACTTGTTCACAAAAACCTTCCCAACATCTGACATTTTGATTTTTCCTGAAAACATGTCGTATTGTATCCTTGTATCATAGGTACCAATGCAAGATCCAAAACATGGCGTGGTGGAAGAAGTTTGGGTCCTAGGAGTGGCTTCATCATTGGAGGTATCTGCTCTCTGTTCCAAATTCTTAGAGGCTATCGTCAATTATTTCCTCCTTGATCTTTTGCTCGATCCAAGAGTGGTTAGGGAATCAATTGATTCCCTTTGATATTGTTGATTTTCTTGCAATGTTTCAGGGGTGTTAGTGGATTGTTTTTCTATGTATCTTGCAAGCATTTTCAAGTCTACACTGTCAATTTTTTTAGTGGCCTCCATCCCCAATATTGAATCCAAGGCCTCTTTCTCCTCCTCGGTCTCATGTCCCTAGATATATAAAATATTATTTTTTTTTCAATTTTTGAATAAAAAACTAAAAACTAAAAAAAATAAAATGAGACAATTAGAAATCTATAAATTGACTATGACTTACCTCATTGTGGCTAGATTCTGCTTCCTTCCCTCTGCTTGACATTTTAAGTGAGCTAAGGAAAATCCCTTATGTCACGATTTGGGCAAATCAACTTGGTCACGATTTTTGTAGGTGCTTATCTCTTCTCCCTTCTTCTTGTTTTTTTTTCCTCTTCTTGGTTCCTGGAAAAGCATTAGCCTCTATTAATTTAAATGAATCCAAAACTCCAGTGTTATCAATCAACTATATTATATCTTTCACAAAAACTCCATCAAATCAGATAGACACGGTCATGAATCACTTTTTATTCTAATGAAAAATAAAATTACTTCATTTTGTGTACTATCTAGCAACTTCGTTCAAGAAGAAATGATCACAAACAAACTTGGGAAAATAGAAAGGTTCCATAAGCATTTTAGTTCAATCTAAGCTCAAATCGTCTTACCTCTGTCTCAGCTCATCTTAGCTCGATCTCAGCTCTATCCCGCTCGATTCCACCTCATTTTTGGCAAGTTTCACCTATGTTCGACCTCAGGAAACCCCAACCTGTGCTTTGGTCGCATCCATGTCTTTTGAAAATGTGTTTTCATTCTGGCCTATGGGCCTTTTTTTTTTTTTGGTTGAACCACCAGTCAGTGCAATCCATGTAGACTTTAGCATCGACTTTGGGCATCAACATAATCTCTTTGCGGTGCAAGAGTCAACGCAAAAAGCGCCTAGTGTAGCGCCTAAACTAGGAGATTTAGGAGACTAGGAGACATAGCACTATGCATGCTTCAACAATATTCTAAATCAAGTTCCCATATAAACCATTTTGGGTTGATCTTGGTTACTAAAGCTTACAAGAGTGGTATGTTGCACCTGTATGGAAGATTGCTCTTTAACACTAGGTGTAGAACAAGGCATGTCCTTAGTGGAAAAAATTGATTCAAATGTGAGAAATTGTTTAGGAAACATTTGGGTTTTCAATTGAACATGATTACCCTCAATTCCTTCTAAATTTTTGGATATAAATTTCTCATTGAATTCTCGAGAATTGTGGAGGAACTATAGGTTTTCTCATCTAGATCAATATTCTTGTGACCTTTGTGTTTAATATTAGAAGATGGTAAAATCTCATATTAGAAGCAGTAGTGAAGAATCAATATTTTCCTTTAACCTCGCATCTTGAACCCTACTCCTTTAGATAACTTAGCAGGAACAAGCACTTCTGTGTTTATCATAGCTATATAAGGTAAATCTCACAATCTCATTTTTTCTCCATTGGATGGTTTTGGCATGATTTGTAAAAATTCATACCTTTAATGTTGTCATACAATCTATTGTGGACACCTAAAGAAGTATAGACTTGTCAAATATGCCTGACCTTATTTTGCGATGGAGTAGAAAAATACAAACCGTGAGTGATTATTTTAGTGATTCAATCTCAAAGACTAATTAAATCCTTGTGATAGTTTTCTTTCTCAATCAAGTTCACCAAGAGACTCGAGCCTAATAATGGATAGATTTGATATGCCAAGGGAAGTTAAAAAGGTAAAATCAAATGGATAAGTTATTGAATCATTATTCTAAGTTGTTCTATGGATTAGTGCACATAATGCCTCCAATGCACACTGTCAAGCACTCCATTTATCAATAGCAAGGATTTGTCCCACTAAATGAGGCATTGTGCACAACTTTGTTGAAAAACAGGGAGACCAAGATGAAGATTTAGGAGTTGGTGGACAAGTGCCACATTTAATCCATCTCATTGCCTTGTGAAATTACCATTGTTTTAATTTTTAAAGAAGGATAATATAAGGAGAAAGTGTATAGATTATTGACTTTTGAACAAAAGCGCCATCAGGAACTAGTATACATAGTCATGTGTTGATAACTAAATAACAAAACATATTATCCACACAAAATATTCATAGATCAATGAATTCCATGACTGGAGAAGTTATGAAAGATAGGGGTCCATTCTAAATATTTTTTCAAAGTAGGGGTGTATCATCTAGCAAGGCACGTGATGGAAATGGTAGGTAAAAATGCATACCAAGAGTTCATAAGTACAAGAACACATTGGAGAATCTCATGAGTTGTAGGAGCAAGGAAGAAACTCAAGTGAGGAAAACATGATGTAGAAGCACACTAAAGTGACATAGATGGACAACTCAACAAATCATTACAAGTGAATCACAACTATCATAATAGATCGCCGCATATTCTCTTTATGCCAACTTATCTTCTTAACACTTGTACAATAATGTTTTATGAGATATGAACAACCAGGATATTGAAATCTTTATATTCCCTTCGATATATTATTATTTATACAGTTTTTTCATATTGTACTATTGAGGTCTCAACAAGATCCAACTTTTTGAACTTGGAGACCCCTCATTTTTTTGAATTTTGAATGGCAAGTCACTAAATTTTTCATCATTATTCAATTTCATTTCCTAATTGTAGTAGTTGGAGAAAGTTTCGATGCATTTCTTGCTTATGATTTTTTTCATCTCACCTTATGAGTTATCCTAAGAATTAATATCTCTATACATTTTCCTCACATCTGAAGTAAAATCCTACTTGTTTTCATGCTTTCATTATGTTTTTAAGTATTTCAAGTTTGATCTTCTAAATCACTCAAGAGAAATAACCTCTTACCATCCTATTGATTGATTTTGTGGTTTCCTCGATCTCCTTGGTCATGTTGTTTTCATGTCCAGAACTCTTTCAAAATGCCTATGCTTTGATTATCTCTAATCGAATGATCAGACCTATTTTTGAAAAGTGACTAAATTTTGCATCTAATCTTTTAAAGTTACCATTCAATTAATCTTTTCGAAATTGCACCCTATCTTCAAGTTGGGCCCAATTTATTTATCGTGTCATTTTTAAGTTCTCTATTGCTCATAGTTATATTGATTTGGACCCAATATTTTAATTGATCCATTTTGAAGTTTCCTCTAAGTTCTAAATAGGCCTAAACTTAGAGATTGGCATTAGAGATTATGTAGTAAATGAGACCACCAAGGAAAAATTTGAGGGCATATATTGAAGTAGAAGTTGGCCATTGAGTGAAGCCACCAACTCGCATTTGACAAACAAGATTGAGCAATAAGAGACCCCAATTATGAGATAGAATTCTAGACAAAATATGATTTATTAGACTTTGCTTACAATTCATGAGTGTGGAGGAGGTCATGCATAATTTGCACATGTTGAATATGTGTATCCCATGTCTAGCTAAAAAAAGAATATCGTCAATATATATCACAAAAATATGTCACAGATGCGGTCTAAAAAGATCATTGATAATTTTCATGAATATTGATGGAGAATTGCTAAGATTGAATGGCATTACAAGCCATTCGTACATATCAAATTTGGCTTTGAAGGTGTTTTTAACACATCACATGAATTGATTCATGCCTAATCATACTTGAAGGTGAGATTATTTTTGGTTAAATACAAAAAACCCTTACATTGATCAGAGAGATGCTTGATACATGGCAAAGGGTATAGACTCTTTTATTGTAATCTTATTAAGGGCATGATAATTTGTTACAAGACTACATTCATTATTTTCTTAATGCATTCATGATAATAATTGCATCACAATCTATTGTGTTAATGGAGTGTTCAATGGAAAAGGTAATTTGGTGGCATTGTGTGATGAGGATACAGGTGCCCTAAATGTTGACCCATCCTAGATGGTAGGGTTGAGGATGGGGTATAAACAGAATATGAAGTTCATAAACTAGCTTATGGGATGTGAAATTTCATTCACAACCATCGTCAATAATCAATTGGGATAGGTATTGTTTGATTTGGCAATTGTGATGGTAGAGAGAGGAGTTAGTGGTTGGGGAAGAGGTGGTCATTGGGGAAAGAATTTTATAACGGTTGGTGGGGTTGTCTAAATCAAGGAGATCTAGTTTTGGCGGTGAAGGTTTGGCTATGGTTGTAGCAATTAAACATAAAGTCATGGAGATCTTGCAAGGAATGCAAATACATGATATCATGTGTGAAGGTATGGTGAAAAATACAGAATTTAGGGTTATGTGGGGTGATGAAAAAGGGTTGAGTGCAAGGAAAAAACCAATAGGTTTAGTAGACAACTAGAAAGGGTGTTTGCAATCATTCCACTTTTCCATAAAAATAACACACTTAAAAGCCTCATTAAGAGTGATCTTGGTAAATATGAGCACAACATGTCATATAGAAGGTAGTAAACCACAATTAAATTTGATAGAACCACAACAGTGTTGGCTAGGGTCTGATTGTGTAATCTCTTACTAATATTTTGGCATGACCAAAACTTAATTACAATTAAAATCTTGTTTGGTTAGTACATTGATAGGGTGGATCCAAAGATGACATAATACTCATGTGTTCACATCTATATGGAATTTGACTTGGAGAAGGGGATCTCTGAAGTGATTCAACTCAACTTGGAAGGATTGATCTACATACAAGTTCTTAATTATAATAAAATTTCAATCAAACTGCAATGATCCATGCCATGATTGTGGAAATTGAACTAAGGATTTTAAAAAGCACCAATCAAATCAAAATCCTCCATTGCAACAAGCATAGCAATGCCCTACTCCACCTAAAAATTCCAATTAAATAAAAGGATCTCACCTCCCAATAGTAATCTATATTTTCCCCTTGCATTAGCAAGAAAAAATTTAAAATTTTCAAAACTACCCCCATGTCAAGAGAAAGTAGTGTCTCAAAAATTCCTTCTATAGATACTTCTCCTCACAACTCGCCATTGGAAGATTTTGTGCCATTAACAAAGACCCCTTTCTCAAATTCATCCAAGGATGTAATCCACCAAGTCTTGGAATCTTTACAAAATCTTACTTAAAAGCATTAGCTCATTAAGGTATGAGTTCAGGTTCTCACTAGGAACAAATCCCAACCTACCTAAGAACAAGAGGTGTAAGATCAATTAAAACTACATCCCAATGATGTCTTCCATAAGATGTTGCAAACATGTAGCCCCAATCTCATTTTTGTAAAATACAAGATTATAATTGTGACACCTACAAAGTGTATACTCAACTACACACCTTCATTGCTACCTAGACCATCCTTTCAAGGCAGATCCGCTCTCAAGTCCATTGATTACACCCCAATGATAGAGCTAGATAAATCATATAGAATTTTCAAGGGTGAAAAGACAATAAATGAGCATCACTGGAGATTGATCAGTGTATTAAAAGACAACATTGTTAATAACTCACAAAAATAGGACATGTATAGAATCACTCCATTGGCACAAATACCACATGATCATCCAGAGTCTCACAAAGTAGAGAAATCTAGGAGGAAGAATAATTAAAAATTAGAGTCAAATCACTCGATCGAGTTCGCATAAGCCTTCCCAAGTTAGATTATAGTAAAGAAAGCATGTCATGACTAATTGAGTGTTGAATCTCTCAACTACCACCAGTGTAATGAAGTTTGCATCATGGAATGTTGTATGAAATCTATGTGGGCACTAAGACAAGGAACATATTGTGAAGGTTGAATGTGAAATTGGATAGGATGTGTGAACCATGGCTAGAGATGAAGCATAGTAGGAAACACATCGCCCAAGTGAGATGAAGTAATGATGATATGGTCTAGATTTGGAAGAAATTACATCAAAACATCATTTTTTGAGTGTACAAGATCTTTCTTATGGATAGGAGTGTGTAGTCTTGCATGTTATCCCTCATATTCTACTTCAATAAATTGTTGAGTGGTTATAGTGTTGGTGGAGTGGTTATCAAAATTTGGTAGAACCAAACATGTTGGTTGTGACCTATGCAATTGAGTACTAGTGTGCAATTGAAATGAACGTTAATACCTTGGTTTCCAAGTGAGGGATACGAGACATGGGAATAATGGTATTTTGGTCACTAGGTTCACAAATGTTGTGGGCATGATAATTTGGTGGTTCAATACCAACATTTGCATTGAATATATGTGAATATGGTTGATTTTTTTGAGTATTCTACCATGGAAAACTTTTCCCCTGATAGTACTAAGTAAAATCCATGACAGGTTGAATAGTGTATCATCCATGTTGTTTACATAAAAATTAGGATTGGTAGATAAACATCGCCTCTATCCATTTGATATTTTTGTTAATTTTTGCATAAACCCTATATAATTTATTGTATATTATAAAAGAGTTTGATTTTCATCTACAAGGATGGGAATGTTATGAATAACACTTTATTAAAATATTGTTGAAGCAAGCATAGTACTATGTAATGAATAGGCATTTCAATCCTAGTGTATTCATTCTATTTGAAATATTTTGTTAATTACAAAATAAGATAAATCCATATAAGTTGTCCCTTGCAGTAAGTTGTCAAAGATTTTTCAGTTGCATTCTATTTTGGAATTTGAATGCACCTCTTTTATGTATAATGAAGGTTGTATATGGATGAAGATAGTGTTGAACTCTTAATGTGTTGTTATGGTGGGATGAATTGATTTGTTTGAATACACACATAGCTCACATTTTAATGATATTCCATGATTTGAAGATAGGCATAAGTTTGAGTTTGTTTAGCATCAACCTTTCCTTCAACATGGTTATAATATTGTAGGCTTGACTTTGAGTGCCTGCAACCAAGTTTTATGAATGGAGATTTTCGTAATGAAATGAAAGATGGATTATTTCGAACCCACAGTTCTTGTGATTTTTTCATGAAAGGGAAAGAGATGAAAAGAGTAATGGTGAATGAACTAGGCTGAAATTATACATGTAAATTGTCTTATTGCATGTTTCTTTCCCTCATACTACCATCATATTTATTTCCTCTTGTTTTATCATTTGATCCCAAGATAATTTTGACTTGTGTCCCTATTAGAACTAACTTATTAGACGATAATGGATTTGATTTGTGTACTAAAAATTATTGTTGTTGTTGTGTAACAGGATCCAAAGGAGGCCATGGAAAGAGGATGTGGACGGTGTAGAAATACTAAATCGCATAGAGGAAAGCAGGTGGAAGAGGAATGACAATTGAATATGCATGTACAATAAAGGTAAGAAGACAAAGCAACCTCAACCAAGGGAAGAAGGTCTTTATGGATTCATAAATGCTACAACATAGAGGAGATAAAGTCATTTTTGTTTCCATGAGACATTTGAAGTCAAACTTATTGGTTGAAAATGCACAAGAATGGTGATTAAATGTGATTCTATGATCAAGGGAAAAGTTGAAAATTAGGATGGCCATGTGGGATAGGGATGTTGGATACTTTTCTCGTTGAAATTTTGGCTCGATGTATATACCTAGGGTTGTAAAATTGTTTTTTTTTCAACTCCAAAACATGATATCAATATGTCAAATATGTGACTAAGGTGAGGTTTTTTGTTGGATATCATATTCGTTGAAATGATATAATTGGTGTACTAAATATTATTGACTGTGTTGTGTATTACAAGAGCAATATGAGGCCACGACAATAGATCGTGTCATATAAAATGAGGACACAACGGATGACGTGGGACATCAGGCACTCAAATTTGGACTTAACTTAGGAAAAATTGATCTGATTGCATTTTGTGATACATCCATATTTTTTCACAATATTATTAAAATTTGTAGTATACTATCCAATATTGACAGAAATTAATGCATGTTGTTGATTATTTTAGATGGAGATTGGAGCAAATGTAGAGCTTGAGCATTCAACTAGCAAAATAAAAAGATATGTATGTGGACATGGACCTAAAATTGTTAAATCACATAGAGGACAGTGGGTAGAAGAGGATATGACAAAGGATCCTACAGACACAAAAAATGATTGCATTGAACAAGAGGTTGGTCAGGACTAAAGTACAGGGGATGAATACTTCGAGAAAATTGTTGTTTGTGGATGTTATGTATGACGTGGAAAGAAACAATTCAAATGAGCGATTGTACAAAGACATTACATATATGATGAGCTTCCAGTGGGTAGTATGCCTCCTAAAATCGATTCAAATCCAATAGGAATTGTGATAAGGATTTTTCCAATTTGATATAAATAATATGTATACTTCTTTTAAACATTGTTTTATATTATTTAAATAATTAATTTTTTTCTCAATGAATACTTGCAGGATAAAGTTCTTGATTTAAAGTTTCATGGAGCACCGACTTCTAGCCTAGAGGGTGATGATCATTTATTAGATGATACATCTAACAAAAATATGTGCACATATACCCGCTTTGAAGATGGTGATTTGATGAAAACAAGTAACAGAACAAGAACCACTTTAAAGATGCATAATTTGCTTAAAGACAAGGGGAAGGTGGACTACATACCCTATGAGAATGAATGTGATGGAGATGATGAATTTCCCCTGAGTTTGAGATCAATTTACAAAGAGACATTTGATCGTCAACTATATTGTGCTTGGCTCGGTGAACAAAAACTACCTAGAGTGTATGAGGTGTTTCAATTTTGGGGATACAACTACATGATATGACCCTCCAATATTCATGGAGCAATTCTAGGCCTCTTTATTGTCCAAAATGTCCATGTAGGGTCTAAACATAGAAAAAATTCACAACAAACCACTAGGAGATTAATGCCATATTATGGTCTGTCGTATTACAATGGTGAATGGAGAAGGCTAGAAGAATATAATCCTAGCATGTTATCATATGGTCTAAATTTGAATATGTATACACATCGTCTCCAATTGGAAAGTGGAAAAGAAATGAATAGAGGTAATCTTATGTATATAGATCGACGTGCATACAAACAAAAAAATATTACAGGTTTTATAAATAGTAGTAAGGGAAGGGACCCTACTGTAAGACCGAATTGTCAATTTGTTGAAGTTATAAATGATAAAGATGGAGATATGGAAAGAGAGGTCGACAAATTGATAATGGCTGAGGCTATTATGGACCTTACCATTGGGGATGAGTTATTGATTAATTACCCCTTCTTAAAACACACTCACGTGCGAAAGAAAAGGGAAGAACAAGGTCTCCCTAAGGATGTTCTTAAGGGAAGAAAACCAAAGAATAATCAATGAGTGTAGATTGACATTTTATAAACTATGTTGTCAAAATTGTGTTTTATTTTAAATTATTGTATAAAAAAAAGTAGTCTATAAAATAATGTTATGTTATTCAATTGATGTATATATGTTCATACTTTTTATATTTTTATTGGTTAAGACATATTTGATTATATTTCTTTGAAATTGATACAATTATGATTTATCCAATTGTTGTCAAACATTAGATAATTCTTGTGTTTGTTGATAGGTAGAAGATATTGATGATACACCTACTAATACCCAAGATCAAACTGGGTTATTAAGATTTGGACAGGATGATCCAAACCATCCTTTAAACCATACCAAGGCAAAAAGAGCAACATTGAAGAGAATACTACCAGCTGATTATTTTGAAGAGCTTATGAGATTAGCATACATTGATGACATGCCATATAGCTTTAATGATGATAGTGAAAATGTAGTGCACGAAGAAGGATTGAATGAAATGCTTACAGGTTTCTTTGGGGATGGAAACAATGGTGATGATAATGATCATATGGTTGAAAGTAATGATGATAGCAGGGGTAATTACCACCAACATAATCTTGATGATAAACACTTGAAAGATTCAATCAAGCAAGGTATGAAGACACCCATGTTCAGACTAGGTGCAAGTAGAACCTCAAAACTTGATGCACATTGATATTATTAGAAATCAAGTCACTATTTGGTTGGTCAGATAAAGGATTCACTACCCTACTGAAGTGAGTTGAAATGTATTTCTTACTTTGCATTGTCAATTGGTGTACACAATTCGTAAACATTCATCAATTTCGTTTATATTTCTTTAAGGGGATTTTAAAACCATACATTGTATATAAACAATCCTAGTATAGATTGACATATCAAACATGTTCATCATAATTCAAACAATCAATTGATTTAATCTATGGAAATCTTACAGGGCACTAAAAACTAAAATATTCCCCAAAGAGAATATGTTGCCATCAACTTGCAGAGAAGTACGTCAGTTGTTGGTTGAGTTGGGGATTGAATATAAGCAAATTCATTCATGTCAAAATGATTGCATTTTATACAGAGATGAATATCAAAACAAGGTAGAATTCCCTATATGCAAAGAGAAGAGATATTGTACAGATGTACAAGGTCCTACAACTCCAAAGAAGGTTTTACATCTCATGCCAATTGTACCTAGAATTCAATGAATGTTTCATTGCAAGTCACTTGCACAATTGGTGGACTGACATGCAAAGAACAGGAGTAGAGATGGATTCATGTGAATTCTGACCAACTCCAAAGCAATGAAACACATAGAGAAAAAATGGCCAAGTAAATTCAAAGATGAACCACGTAGTATTAGGTTTGGTCTTGCAATTGATGGAATGTGCCCATTCTCTTTCCTGAGCTCAAAGTGTAGTGTTTGGCCAGTCAGATTGATATTATACAATATTCCCCCATGGATGAGTATTAGAAAGGAGCACCTTATGCTGACTCTCATTATTCGAGGAAAACATCAAGCTAAAAACATGGATGTTTATATTGCACCTTTTATTGATGAGATGCAACTACTATGGAAAGGCATAAGAATGTATGGCATGTCACGTCCTCCATAAAATAGGTCCTTCATGTTGTATGGTGTGCTATGTTGGACTATTCATGATTTCCCAAAACTTGGTGTATGTTCTGGCAAGATAAAATATTTATGTATCCACACTCATAATTTATTTTCATCCCAACTTTCATACATAATATTATTATTTTGATGCTATTAACATTACTTATTGAATTCCCCGGATGGGGTGCCATGTTGCAAAGCCGAGCCACGCGGGTTAACGCTGAACCGCACCATTAATACAACCACCGGTGACCATCCCCCCAGCAATTAAATGGGAACGAACATGTGCAGCATTAACCAGGAGATGAGGCCCTTCGCGCAAGTGAATAGTACAACGCACCAGAGCACTAGGAGGCCAGCCTTAATGGCCATGGCAGTCGTCGTCATCCTCCTCCTTATCACCCACCTCGACAGCATTGAGAGGCATTCGTATACAACAAAGCCGAATGCAGAGCTGAATTTCGTAGAGCCGAATTTTGCAAAGCCACTGGAGTTTTGGAGCAGGGCCATCCATCCGTAGGGAACCTCGGACATCCCCAGGTTCTTCATTATGTCCAGAGCACGAGGAAATCCACATAGGGGTGTAGCTTGGTACATAGTCGAATCACGCAGGCAAAGGCAGAAGAAATTCGAGCAGGCGTTGGCCTTGGTGTCCTCGTGAAGACACAAGAAGTCTGGGAAACCTTGAATGCCTCCAATGGCGTATGTGGAAGAGATCACCCTGGACGAGGCCATGCAAAGCTATTTGGAGCTCCCTCTTTTTATAGTCCCGGATAATTGGAATCCTCCCACTGATTTTGGCACTGACAACAAGATTTCGCCTTCGGGAAAACCGCTTGGCTCCAGTGCAACTCGCCCGGCAGAGGAATTACCACCTCTATGTTGAGGAAGAGACACCGTCCTGCACAAAAGGAAAAAATGACCCACCCACTGGTGCACCTTTGGAGGAGGCGACTCAGCTAATCAATCGACAGGCACATCAAGACAGCGAAGCACATGCAGGTGAAGGAGCAATGGGGCCATTTCCCTTAACCTCTGCTGAGGGTAATTGGCAAGACCAACATCCTTTCACCAATCTGGGGTACCTAGCACTAATCTTTGACATGCCGAGCATGTTGGACGATCAGATCTTTCGCATCGCTTGAATCGACCATTGACTCGACATGTTGTTTGTTGCACACTCTAGGACTCTACCAAAAAGGAAATGCCCTATGTGCACGCAAGATCACGCGTTTCCTTCAGGATGGCGAAGACACGGGGATGAGGACAAGCCGGTTGGATAAAAGGTTTAGTGATGTTCTTAGTTAGAAATCATTTTTTGTTTCCGAACAAGGTTTTAGCCCAATTAGATCATAGTCATGCTGCAACTAGGTTATTGGTACACAGACTGAACTTAATGGCAAGGCGTCATGGTTTCCTTCGGGCAGGAAAACACTCTGATAGTTTTGTTTGCTTGGAAACAAATGGCATAGAATGTCCAACTGTCTCGGTTTCCTGCTTAGGTGGGACAACTGGCATCGTAAACAGACTCTGTAACTCTGCAACAATAATATAAACAAGTTCTTCCCTTTTTACTTGAAAAAAAAAAAACATTACTTATTGAATTGTGGGGCTTCAAACAAAGGGGATATTTGCATGTCCAAGATGTGCAAATCAATTTCAAGGTCGGTATTCTAAATATATAGATAAATTTATTTACGCAAACAACATGGTATTTCTACCACCAAATCATAAGTTTAGAAATTGTCTGAAGAATCAATTTGATGGAAAAGTTGAAAATAGAGGCCCTCCCATGATTATGGGTCCAAGTGATTGGCTTAAGAAGTATGAAGATGTTGAATTGAAAGCTTGGGAGTATTTTTTTGACTAGGGTGATTCAATTGAAGAACCAAAACAAGTTGTAGTTAATATGCCAGAAGGAATGAAAAGGAAATCCATATTTTATGAGCTCCCTTACTGGAAGGATCTATTAATATCTCACCTATAGATCCTATACACATCTTCAAAAATGTCCCATATTCTATATTTCGACATATATCAGGCAAAGAGAAGGAAACCTTGTCTTCGAGGAGAGATATTGCTCGTACCAAAATTGATAGAAGACATATGTGGCCAAACAGGGAAAATGAAACATATGTAGAAGCTCCACGGATTTTGAAAAAATAAAAGAACTAGACCAACTAAAAAATGCCATCCGTTCAATAAGAACACCTATTGGCTATGGGTCATCATTGGATAAATATTTTACAGTTGATGGACATATCACATGATTTAAAACACATGATTTTCATAATTTTATGAAGGTATTATATATCATCATTTAAGTTTTACTAGTAACATTGATTAAATACTTAATATATTTTGATATTTTGTTGTGTGAGAAAAATTGCTAATGACCTTTGATAAATGTGTTTGATAGCATATCATGGCATTGGAAATTAGGGGGGATTCATGTCTTACCGTTGACTTAAGGAATGCCATAAGTTGATTGTCAACATTTACAAGGTATGTGGTATGAAATGTTCATGTGTGAGAGACATAGAGATATTATATTCCATTTTAATTTTTCACTAAAGGTTCATACTAATTTACTATTCTTATATTAGGTGGGTGACCTCCAAGGAGATCCATGAATGTGAAGTGCCAAAATGGAAGAATGAAATTGCAGAAATTGTATGTGTATTTGAGAAGGAGCTCCCTACAAGTTTCATCGACCTACAAGTCCATTTACTTATACACCTAGCCGATGACATTGGATTGGTGGGTGTCGTATCAATGAGGTGGATGTTTTTCTTTGAGAGGTATATGAAAAATCTAAAAATATATGTTCAACAAAAGGCACATCCAGAGGGTTGTATGGCTGAAGGGTGTGTATTGAATGAAGCATTTTTCTTCTTATGTGAATTCCTTGGTAAGGATTTTGAAGATGGGCCACGCTTCTGGGATGAAGAACAAGCATCAGATATTATTGATGGAGGAAAACCACAATGTGATGGTGTTCAATTATAACTTAGTACGTAAATTCATGATCATTGTGGTTGTTTTTCTTGCAATCATTAATTTTCTCTCTAATTTATTTTTCAAATTAACAACATAACATTTGGAGTTTGAAATAAACATGTTTACATGTAATAGGTGTAGACAAAAGTGCTATACTCGACAAGTTCATTTGAAAGGACATGAAGACATGATACCCATAGTGGATTGTTTTCTATAGATTCCTCGAGGTTCCTACCGGAGGATAAGGAGCCTTATGTTCTACCAATTCATTGTGAGCAGGTATTTCTTTAACTCAAATAAGAAGTGGTAGTAATCATTAATCTATTAATTCATAGTTTACTACGATAATATATATGTGTTTATCAATCAATAAAATTGTATTAGCATACGTCTAATATATGTATGTCGTTCATGTGCAGGGATTTTTCTATGAGATATTTTGGACTCGAAATGGATATTTGTCATACATTATGATCCAATATTTAGGCATGTATTTGACGATGCATTAGTGGATACTGAGCAAAACAATGATGGCCAACAAAATGAGAGAGAGGGATTATAGAACATCGAAGAAATCGACATGCATGATGATGTTGAAGATGGTTACGTTTAGGCACAAGAAGACAACAATCCAAAGTTAGATGATGTTATATCAAACAACAATATGGATGGTATAGAAAATGATGATCCAAATACATCTGGTAACAATATAGATGGTCTACAATCAAATTTCAATGATGTTGAAGATGATGTAGGTCAAGACGAGGATGATGATAATATTAAATACTTGAAAGAACATATGAACATTGACAATGATACACTGGATGACATTGTTGTAGACAATAATGTTAATGACCAAGACTTCTAAATTTTCAGAATTATTTGTAATCCATGTTTTTAAAATGTTGATTCTTATGGCCCAAACTTTGAAATGCTTTAGTATTATTTGTGTCAATACAAATTACCTATTGCAATATCCTTAAAGTGTTCAATCTTTGCTATGAATTGTTGGCAAAAAAAATAGGATTATTTGGATAAGAGTTAGCATGGACAATGGTCATTTATTGGTTGATAATGGTTTACAGGTGTTGTCAGGTTATTGGTTAGACTCAGACTGAACTAGGATGAAGAACCTATTTAATAACAATACATTAAATATGCAATTGTTAAAAAATATAATTACATATATCATATATGTAAAACAATGTAAATCCAAACCATTAGGCTACATGTATCCAAAGTTTGTTCATTAATTTATATTTTAAAACAAATTGAAATATTTCACTAAACCTAAGCCTACGACCTTAACCTTTATACCATCTAACCCCTAACCCCCTAACCCCCAACCCCTTGAAACATGGACGATCTCGAAGATTATGTGGGGACATCAGACATACTTGAGTCTTGATACCCTCCCATACCATCAAGGCATGTGTCTAGTATAACCATGTCAAATTTCGATGCATACAGACACAGTTTGGAGAAATTTCAAAGTTGTCCTCATTCACTACTAACCATGTAAGGTCAATAGATGTCATTAAGCCCTTCACCCACTATAATCCCTAACCCATTAATCGTTAAACCACTTGCATGTTGGACCCTATAAAATTATTTTGGGATGTCTCAACTTAATAGAATCATGGTTTAATCATCTCGAAGAATGCCACAAGAAAAAGACAAATACATGGAAATTGACATCTTCATCAGGTTTCGTTGTAAAGATGGGTATGTCGGGTTTGATCTTTGTTGGCATGGATGGAAAAATTGGGTCATGATGAATATGATGACTAGGACGATGTAAATGACAACCATGATGATGGTGATGATGAAGAGAATGATGTCCCTGAGTCTTGAAACCCTCACCTACCGTCAAGGCATGCGCCTAATCTAAACATGTAAAATTTCAATGCATATAGTCACATTTTGAAGAAATTTCAACATTGACCCCATTCATTGCTCACTGTGTGGGGTCAGTGGATGACATTGGTGATGGACATGTTGGATGTTCCAAGACATTTCAAGAGAGTTTCAACAAATAATCTATAGAAGGGAATGACGAATGATGACAATGAGATCGACATGGATGATGAACATTGATGAAAACATGGACGATCTCAAAGATTATGTGGGGACATCAGAAATCCTTAAGTGTTGAAACCCTCCCATACCATCAAGACATGTGTCTAGTCTAACCATGTCAAATTTCAACACATATAGGCACAGATTGAAGAAATTTCAACGTTGGCCCCATTCACTGCTCACTATGCGGGGTCAGTGGATGACATTTGTGATGGGTGTATTGGAAGTTCCATGACATTTCAAGAGAGTTCCAATAAATATTCTACAGATGAAAATGATGACAATGAGACATCCATTATGAACGTTGATGCTAACATGGACGATCTCAAAGATTATGTGGGGACATCAGACATCCTTGAGTCTTGAAACCCTCCCATACTGTCAAGGCATGTGTCTAGTCTAACCATGTCAAATTTCGATGCATATAGACACAAATTGAAGAAATTCCAACGTTGGTCCCATTTGCTGCTCACTGTGTGGGGTCGATGGAAGATATTTGTGATGGGTGTATTAGAAGTTCCATGACATTTCAAGAGAGTTCCAACAAAGATTCTACATATGGCAATGACAAATGATGACAATGAGACGTGGACGATCTCAAAGATTATGTACAGGGTGGATGGATGTCATTTAGCTCTTGACCAAATATAATCCCCAAGCAATTAACCATTAAACTACCTAACCCCTAAGCCCCAAATCGCTTATCCCTTGACCCTTAATCCCTTAAATTGTAACCCCTACTCCCTTAACCCTTAATCACTAGACTCCAAATGCCTAAATCCCTAAATCCCCTATACACTTAACTCTGAACAACTCAACAAATTAACTATTTAGGCACAATAGGCATTAAATTAGAAGCCAAACTAGAAGCTAAAAGGGAAGCTAAGATGGATCCTAACCAGGAAGCTAAACTGGAAACTAAACTGGAAGCTACACTTGGCGCTAACTTGGGCACAAAATTGGGTGTTAAAGTAATCGATAAATCAAGTGCTAAGTTAGGTGCTAAATTAGGTGCTAATAATGCCTAATTTAGTGTTAACTTGTGTTGCTCGACGCAAATAATGCCTAAGATAGCGCCGTCTCGATAAATAGCGTTGACTTTTGCAAAAAAGTGGAGAAAAATACATTAAAACATACAATGGAAGTAAAAAAAGGAAGCTAATCACAGGGATTTGTTGTAGTGTATATTAATAAACACACCAGTGTGCCAAAAAACTTAAAAAAAAAAAAAAAAACGTGACGTTGTTTTTTTACAATTGAAAAATGAGTGGGAATTTATTTTTCAAAAATCTAATTTCATAAAGTCCTTTAAATAGAAGAAGCTATTCATTGTTTCATTATTTTGCCAAAATTTACAGGAGAGATATTTGCAAGAGAAACATATCGGGGAGCACTATGGAGTAGCATAATACTTTGGAACATCAGAATTATTTAGAAGATCAAAATTTAAAAGGTATGATGATTCACTCAAAACTCTTTTCATAAAGTCCTTTAAATAATATTAAGCTATTCATTGTTTCATTATTTTGCCAAAATTTACAGAGGAGAGATTTGTAAGAGAGACATATTGGGGAGCACTGTGGAGCAACAAAATACTTTGGAACAACATAATTATTTAGAGGATCAGAATTTGAAGGGTATGGCGATTCACTCAAAACCCTTTTGGAGTAACAAAATTATTCAGAAGATTAGAATTTGAAGGGTTTTGTGATTCACTCAAAACCCTGCATAGTAATATTTTTAAATTTTACTGTTGATTTTAATAATAAAGTTTTTTACAATTTGTATCCCTATTTATATTTAATTAAAATTCAGAAATAAATAAATAAATTCATACTTACCTTAAACCCTTGCTTCTTCTTGCTTATGTGACTGCAAAATTTAACTTTAGGGTTTAACTCCCTCTATCACTTCACAATTAGGGATTTTCATTTTAGGCATTCTAGATTTAATGGGTTTGTGTTTATATATATAAGGCATTTGGCATGTGATGCAAGGGGACCACTTATTGCATCGGATCCAAACCATGTCGACCATGTCACGTTTTTTTTTTTAAACGATTTCTGGTTATTGATGCATCAATTCGACTATAACGCATCGATGCGCTTACCAATAAAGCGCACTGGAAATGTTGTAACATAATTTTTAAAAAATTTCATTCATCGGTGTGTAATTTTTTCGGTTATTTTTTTCGTTCATGGTATTTTTTGTTTTCATTTTTTACTCTAAGCGCGGTGTTGTTATCGATACATGTCACACCGTTGTAGTTTAAAGTATTTTTTGAAAAAAAAAAATTTCTCTTTGGTGTGTTTCCTATATCAAACGCACCGGTGCTTTCATATTATTAAAGCACATCGGAAACTGTCTTTTTTTTTTTAGCTGAAAACTATGTGATTTATTTATAAAATATATTTAATAGCTTCTATATTGAATGATACAAGTTGTATATTGATAAAAAAAAATGTGTGAGAATAGTTGAAGTAACAAAAATTATGATCGACACAATGATAACACATCCAAAAAAGCAAAAAATGCAAGTTCTTTGTAAATTCTTTACAAAATTAATATGTTTGATCTATATGTAAGTTTAAATCATATGTATTGGTTAGTGTGTGTCATGCAAAGCCACAAAATGAGGAAGCTCGATAAGATTCTTTGTGATCTAAGTGTAGAAGAGCGTAAAAGTTTGATGGAAAATTTGCAAAAGGATGAATTTGGTGAATGAAAAAATACTATTCAATATGAGTTCTTTTTTTAATTTTCATTAATAATATACTTAAGAATATTAGATAACATGTTTCAAACATTCTATTAATTCACATATGTTTAATGTTCTACATGGACCAACAACGAAGGAACAAAATGTCGTCATAAGATAACAAAAATTATAGAAGATGTAAATGATGATGAATTGGTCCTTAGCTCATCTAGAGTGGTGTTGGAGGTTAATGAAAGGGGGGGAATTTTTACAAAAATATGAGGGATATAAGGGAATGAACGTATAGACGTACTTTCCACTTACAATACATAAATCAACCCAATGATTCCAAGGATCATGTTATATCTAAACTACATGAAGCTTTATAGAGCAATGGTCAATGAGACCCGTCAGACTTTCAATAGCAAAAATATACAATAACAACAAAAAAATCATTCAAAAAGTAATATTCCTAAAAATGTTTTTCTAGAATATGTATATATTCTACAAAGCATTCATTTATTAGTATCAATTTTGTTATATTTAGTTTTCATATATCAATATAAAAATAGTTTATTGGCATGTTATTTATTTCAGAAAGATTATGAAAATCTCAAAAGATCAACAAGATGATATCCAAAATATGCTAGTAGGAATGTCCAAAAAAGTGTGCAAGGAGATTGTCAAAGAAATGGACATAATTGCATCGCAAGAGGAGCCATCTCAACAACAATGTGCTTCAAATGTATGAAATCATTGAATTTTTCTATTGAGTACGTATAAATAAATAATTTAGCATTAAATATTAATTTTCAAGTATTTTCTTGCAAAAAAGAAAACAAAATGGAACCCATTCAACACATAAAACATGATGACGAGGAAGAAAATGGATGATAGCAAAGTTTGTGAGTAATTGTTATTTCCTTATAACAACTTAAGATTTCACTTTTGTATATTTTAAGTTGTTTTACAACAATCATCCTTGAATGTCTTCAAACATGTGCTAACATACAAGAAGAGTTATCAAAAGAATTGATTGACATTGGGTTAAGTATGGGTTGTGAGTATATGCTGGCATATCAAAAATTAATTGTGGAATTTGTAAGTATTTATGTTGTTTTACTTCTCTCATTTTATAATTAATGGAACAAAATAAATCATTTATATTAAATCTATGATTTATTATGGGGTATAAAACTTGTAGGAAACAAAGTATGGAAATGTGCCAACAGAAGAGTTGTTGACATAAGGCATGAGATTTGGTTTTGAAAGAATGTGTATCATTCAAGACTCCATTATTTTTATGGTACATCGCTTTTCAATTTACATTCATGTATATTATTTATTTCAATTTTCATTATTCTCACCAATGTCGATACACTGATTACACTTTATTTTTATTTTTGTAGATGGAACTTGAAGAAGAGGAAAACAATCAAGGCATTCAAAAAAACATTTGGCCAAATAACCCAAGTCATGGAAGTAGCTTGAGCATTGACAACAGTTCCAACGAAGAATGATGATCAATATATTTGGATATCAATGCAAGTTGTTGTATTTTTTGAAATAATTGTCTGTGAAAATCAGACATTTTGTTTAATGTAATGGACACAGTGTCCCAATTGAAAGACAAGGGGTTACTAATAAGTGTCTCATTTTGTATGACAAAGAGCCTCTTATTCATATATAATAAAATACGTTTTATTTTATTCTATTGTGTTGTCCAATGTCATTGTGAAATGTTACATAGCTAATTAAATATATGGATGATTAAATAGTATAATGAAGAGATGTGAAATCTGATGATATAACAAATTAATCCAAACATCATATCCAAATGCACCACTCGAAATGTAATTTATATGGATACTATTATAAGATATATGTCAATTGTTTTTTATGAAAAATGGAATTAAAAAATAACAAGAATTGCACTGTCACAGGTTGATGTTTCTAAAAAGAGAAAATGAACACCAATGCATTTAATGCTAAAAAACACCGATGTTGTAATAAAATGTGCACCAGTGTTGTAATACAATGAACCAACACCGATCGTAATATTATTTTAACAACAACAATTAAAATGGCGCATCAGTGCTTCTGTATGAGACTTCTGCATCGATGCATTCTAAATTGCATGCATCGGTCGAGTTTGTCTTGTAATGCATCAGTACATAGTATCATAGATTTGACCGATGCATTCTTATTATTAAAGAACTGGTGCATTATTATTTAGAAGATCACTGGTGCCCCAATATTTTTTGACTGCCCCAGTGCTTTCGGTGAAATGTAAGCATTGATGCTTTAAGTTTGAGAATGCACCGGTGCATATACACCATGAAGCGCACTGCCTACAAAAAATCCCGCTAAAAGATCCGGCCACCCAATTTTTTTTAGTTATAATGAAGTTCCGTTATAATCTCCACAAAAACATCCACTACCAAAAACAATTGTTTTAGCAGAGATTTTTTTGACAATTTTTGCCAATTTTGTAACACGAAAAACCTCTATTATAACCTCCACTACAAGGTATTTTCCTTATAGTGTATATTTGGTGAAATTTTCAGCTGCTGGATCATTATACTTTCGAAGATATACCTTGTGGAAGATAGGGTTTTTCACTAGTCCTATAACTAGTCTCAAACAAGTGTTCCGGGTAAAATAATCATATCTTCTTCAACAAGGATCCAAATTCCATGAGACCTGTTGCATTTGAAAGAGGAAAGTCCATAGTATTTATGGTAGAAATTTTAGAATCAGTTATTAAATATTGGACACATGACATTTTGTACAAGTTTGATCTCCATGAAATGACAAAAATCAACAAAGTTTCGGAAAGTTACCCTAACTTTCACTTGGCACATCGAATTTTCCTTAGAATTATGGAATTGCAGAGAATTTTTTTTAAAGTACTATGGGTTGAAATTTCAAACTCAAAAGGGTCGAAATTTCATAAATACATAAGAAGGAAGGTCGACCAGAAGGACAAACTCAAAATTAGGGGCTTAAAAGGTACGTAACTTACAAACATGAACTATTAGTAATACATGCTATTACTTCCAGGCAGTTTACAAAGCTGAGTTAGCATGTAAAAGCACAAGAAACATATCTATCCATATTAGGCCAGGGCCCGGCATGTCATAAATCAAAGGCTACTTAGCTTACGATTGGCATAAATTTTTATTAGAATATTTGTTTTGGGTGATTCAGAATTTGTAATAAAAAGGAAGAAAAAAAAAGAGAATTATTATTTTCTCACATGGCTCCAAAGGCTCCTCCAAAATTTACTTCACCAACTAAATCTCCAGAGAGCTCAACCATAACTCAAGATGAAATCGACAAGATTTATCACCAAATGGAAAAATGGACCACTGAAAATAGAGAACAAATGGAACATAAGATGGACGAAATGGAAAACAAGATGGATAAGAAGATGAATGAGAATAATAATGAGATGAAAATAAATATGGATGAAATGGAAAATAAGATAGATAAGAAGATGGATGAAATGAAAAATAAGATGGATAAGAAGATGGATGAAAATAAGAATGACATTAAAGAAGAAATACAAAAATCCATGAAGGAACTGCAAGATTCCATATCTTCCATGATATTTCATGATCTAGATGAGAGACTCTCCAAAGGAAATATCAAAATGCAGGGAACTCAGGAAAATAAAGGTAGTATCTTGGTTGAACAACCTATCGATAACAAGCAATTTTCTAGTGGATTTGACTCTAATAATGGAGTTAATTATGGTCGAGGTTCTAAATTCAACTTTCCCAAGATTGAATTAAATAAGTTTGATGGAAGAGAGGTCTTTACCTAGGTGAACCAAATAGAGAAATATTTTGAACTACATAATATTATGGATGATAAGAAAAGGATTCACATAGAAACCTTGAACTTTGAGATAAAACCATATCAATGGTATCAATGGATAGTTAAAAGAAATTTGTCTCTTTACATTGTACTTGGGGTTTATTTGCAAGAGACTTAGAAGCACAATATGGGAAAGTGTGGGAACAAGACTACTTTAGTCAATTGACAAGAATCAAACACTTAGGTGATATTAAAGATTATAATTCAGAATTCCAGGTCTTGTCCACAAGGGTGGATGACATAAGTGATGGAAAATTGTTGGAAGATTACATGGGTGGATTAAAACAAGACATTAAACATGAAATTTTCTTAAGAAATTCTACAAATATTATGGAACTTGTGCAAATTTCGCGTCATATTCAAGCCAAAAACAAGGCTACACACAAGTCTACCATTGGAGCATACACAAGAAGTAGAGATAATTTTGGGGTTCATAAGACAAGCATACCTCAATCGACAAGGTTGACACGTCAACAAATGGATGAAAGAAGAGCAAAATGACTATGTTTCAATTGTGACAGCAAGTATAATAAAGGGCATAAATGTAGTGAGAAGAAATTATTCTACATAAACTGTGAAGAGGAAGAAGATCAGGAATTGGAACCACCACAAGATCTAGATCTGGAAGAGACTACGCCAACAATATCTTGTCATGCATTGGCCGACATCAATACTCTAGAAACCCTCAAGATACAATGATAAATCAAAAAGAAAAAGCTGACAATATTGATTGATTCTAGTAGTACCCATAATTTCATCAATTACAAATTAGCAAAAGATCCCAATTGCTTTGTATATCCTGCACCAGAGTTTCAAGTAATGATTGCAGATGGAGGTACCATAAATTGTTCAAGGGAATGCCATAGTATTAAGCTCAACATGGGGGAGTATTTTATGTATAGCCCCATGGTTGTCATCCAAATGGGAAGTGTTGATGTTGTATTAGTGGTCCAATGGTTACAATCATTGGGAACAGTGGCCCTCAATTTTCAATATATTTTCATGAGATTTTCCTCAGATGGAAAGGAAATTGAGCTTAGAGGTATCTAAGGGAAATCCTCTAAAGTGATAAGCTCTAATAGCATGACAAAATTACTCAACATGGGACACCGGGGTGTAGTTGCACAATTGTGCTCACTTGATGTTCAAACATTTGTATTCTCTACTCCATTAGACCTCCAAATAGTTATCAACAATAATTCCAAGGTATTTGGTGAAATTCCCAAGGGTCTTCCACCTACTCGAGATCTTGACCATGTTATTCATTTGCAACTAGGAAGTGTACCACCTAACATTAGGCCGTACATGTATCCATATGCACAAAAGAGTGAGATTGAACACATGATCTAGGAAATGTTAGAGGTTGGCATCATTCAACATAGCCAAAGTTATTTCTCTTCAATGATGGTGATGGTTACGAAAAAGGATGGTTCATGGCGTATGTGTCTAGATTATAGACAACTCAACAAAAAGGCCATCAAAGATAAGTTTCCTATTCCTGTCATTGATGAATTATTAGATGAATTTCATGGAGCAAAATTCTTTACTAAGTTGGATATTCATTCGGGATTTCATCAAAACAGAATGAGGTAGGAAGACATTCCTAAAATAGCTTTTATAACACATGAAGGTCATTATGAGTTTTTGGTTATGCCATTTGGACTTACTAATGCACCTTCAACATTTCGAAGCTCAATGAATTCTATTTTCAAACCCTTCCTTATAAAATTTGTGTTAGTATTTGTGATGACACGTTAATCTATAACAAATCTTGGGAAGAGCATGTACAACATGTTGACAAGGTATTGCAACTATTGGAAGAGAAACAACTTTATACAAAGCCTTCGAAGTGTGCCTTCGGGGTTCAAGAAGTGGAATATTTGAGTCATATTATATCTCTTGAAGATGTAAAAGTGGAGCCTAACAAAATTACAGCTATGAGGGAATGCCCGATTCCCAAAACTTTGAAGAAACTTAGAGGATTCTTAGGGTTAATGGGCTATTTTAACAAGTTTGTCAAGAATTATGGTCAAATAGCAGCACCCTTAACAACATTATTAAAAAAGGAAACATTTTTCTTAGAATGAAGAAGCAACCAAGGATTTTGAAAAACTTAAGGATGCTATGTGAACTACTACCATCCCGACCACACCGAACTTTACAAAAACATTTATTGTGGAGTGTGATGCCTCAGGCCATGGAATTGGTGCAATTTTAATGAAAGAAGGAAGGCCCCTTTCCTTTGAAAGCAACCAACTTTAAGGAAAAAACTTAGTCAAACCCATTTGTGAAAAGAGACGTTGGGCATACTACATGCAGTTCAAAAATGTCATCCTCACCTAATAGGAAGACACTTCAAAGTAAAAACAGATCATGATAGTTTGAAGTACTTCTTGGAGCAACGATTGTCTTCATAAGAGAAACAAAAATGAGTTACAAAGATGCTAGGTTATGACTTTGAAATTATTCACAAAAAAATAAAACATAATGTTGTAGCAGATGCCCTTTCAAGGAAAGAAGAATAAATAGAAGGTTCACTATGTGTTATTTCTATTTTGCAATCTGAATGGATGGAAGAAGCAGTGATAGAATGTAATCAAGATCATTCAAAAACTACATGAGGACCTCAGTTCATTGGACAAATTTGTATGGAAGAATGATTTGCTATGGTATCACGATCACCTATATTTATGTAAGAATTCCCAACTCAAACAAAAGGTCCTTATAGAATTGCACACTTCTCCTATAGGAGGACATTCAATATTCTTGAAAACATATCACATGATCAAGAAGGATTTTTTCTGGGAAAGTCTTAAATCTGATGTTCAAAAATTTGTGTCTAAATGTTTAGTCTACCAACAAAATAAGGGAGAAACAATCAAGACGCTAGGTCTCCTACAACCATTAGCTATAACAAGTCAACATTGGGAAGAAGTTTCAATGGATTTTATTGTAGGTTTACACAAATACAAAGGAAAGACTGTCATCATGGTAGTAGTGGATCGACTGACAAAGTATGCCCATTTTTTCTCTATTTCTCATCATTTTAAGCAAGTACAATAGCCACAACATTCATGGAAATAGTTCAAAAGCTACATGGAGTCCCTGAGATTAATATAAGTGACAGAGATCCAATTTTCACTAGAAATTTTTTTACTGAATTATTTTTTTGTTTGTGTACTCAATTGGCTCACAACTCATCTTACCACCCTCAATCCGATGGGAAAACTGAGATTGTGAATAAATGTCTATAAGGATATATTTGTTGTTTTGCATTCGATAAACAAACACAATGGGTCGAGTGGTTTCCTTTGGCAGAATGGTGGTACAACACATCCTTCCATACTTCATAAAAAATGTCCCCATTTCTTGCACTTTATGGATATCATCCTCCCTCCATCACATCACCCTTGAAAGGGAATACAAAGGTTCAAGCAATGGAGGACCACATAGGGAACCAACAAGAGGTTCTCAAACTATTGAAGGACAATTTGGTTATGGCACAAAATAGGATGAAACAATAAGCATATCAACATCATAATGAAAAGGAATTTGAAGTGGGGGATTGGGTATTTCTCGGGCTACGACCATACAAATAGATGTCTCTCAAGCAACAAAAGAAGGACACTAAAATAACACCCAAATATTATGGCCCTATAACGTTTTGCAAAGGATTGGAAGTATGGATTACAAATTGGAGTTGCCTCCATCTTCATGTGTACATCCAGTCTTCCAGGTTTCTTGCTTAAAGAAGGTAATCGACAATAAGATCCCTCTCGAAATTATTTTACCAGAGATTAATGAAGAAGGAAAAATCATATTAGAACTAGAAACAATCCTTGAAACAAGGATTAAGCAATTGAGAAATCGAGCAATCACAGAGTAGCTTGTCAAATGGAAGAAGCTACTAGTGGAAGAGGCAACATGGGAAGATGAGCTCTTCGTGCATAAACACCCATGGTTAGTCAAGTGTTGAGGAAAACAATTGTTTGAATGGGAGGGGCATGCTAAGACCTAGACAAAGCCCCATTTAATGTGTAAAACACCTTATTAAGCCCTAAATATTGAATTATTACATTTATAGTAAATTATAATTGTATGTCAGCTAGAACCCTTCATGGTAACCTTTCATTATAATTCTCTCTCTCTCTATACACACACACACACACACTAAGGAGACCTAGTCTTAGGATCATATTATCTCATCTCATGTTGTATTTTGAATTGGGTATATTGTAAAAGGAGTTTTTCCCCTCCAAGTGGATTGTAATCATCGACTTTTTAGCATTTTAAGGCGTTAGATCATAACATAGCCCAAGACACACATTGCTACATCCATGATGTGAAAAAATCCCAAATCATGATTGCTAATGGAGGTTCTATGAAATGTGGTAGTTGTTGTGAAGATGTGAGGTTTCAAATGGGTTATTTTTCCCTTGAAACCCACACGTTTTGTATTGAAATGGGTGGTTGTGACATCATCTTCAGTGTTGAATGGTTACAAACATTAGGTCCCATCACCATGAATTTCCATGAGTTATACATGAGTTTCTAGCAGATGGGGCATAACTACAGTTTCAAATGAATTACAACTGGCTCTCTAGAGATCATCAACACCCAATGTATGGAAAAGCTTCTTTAAACGGGTCATTTAGTCATTGTGGCTCAATTCCATGCCATTCAAGCCTTTGAGACACCTTCTCGACCCATTCATTCTCACATGTAGTTAGTCTTGGCCAAATACCAATCCATCTTTGAACTTTCCCAAGGACTACACCCTCCCAAAGTGAGCATGGAAGGGGAAGAAAATGAGAGGTCAATGGAGGAAATCTCTAACGAAGAATTAAAAATGGTCCTTGATTCATTTCAGAAGGAAAAAAGTATTCGACGATATGGATATTAAACTATGTAATTCTTCTTGGAGTTTTATGATTTTATAGAAGAAGCTTTGATTGGGGTTGTGGAAGAATTCAAAAGCTACAATATGGAAGAATTCAAAAGCAAGTACAATAGCTGCAACATTCATGGAAATAGTTCAAAAGCTACACGGAGTCCCTAAGATTAATATAAAGTAACAGAGATCCAATTTTCACTATAAATTTTTGGACTGAATTATTTTTTTGTTTGTGTACTCAATTGGCTCACAACTCATCTTACCACCCTCAATCCGATGGGAAAACTGAGATTGTGAATAAATGTCTGGAAGGATATCTTCGTTGTTTTGCATTCGGTAAACAAACACAATGGGTCAAGTGGTTTCCTTTGGCGGAATGGTGGTACAACACATCCTTCCATACTTCATCAAAAATGTCCCCATTTCTTGCACTTTATGGATATCATCCTCCATCCATTACATAACCCTTGAAAGAGAATACAAAGGTTCAAGCAGTGGAGGACTACATAGGGATTCGAGAACCAACAACAAATTCTCAAACTATTGAAGGACAATTTGGTCATGGAACAAAATAGGATGAAACAACAATTTGGTCATGGAACAAAATAGGATGAAACAACAATCATATCAACATCACAATGAAAGGGAATTTGAAGTGGGGGATTGGGTATTTCTCAGGCTACGACCATATAAATAGATGTCCCTCAAGCAACAAAATAAGAACACTAAATTAACACCCAAATATTATGGCCCTATAACGTTTTGCAAAGGATTGGAAGTATGGCTTACAAATTGAAGTTGCCTTCATCTTCACATGTACATCCAGTCTTCCATGTTTCTTGCTTAAATAAGGTAATAGACAACAAGATCCCTCTCGAAACTATTTTACCAAAGATTAATGAAGAAGGAAAAATCATATTAGAACTAGAAACAATCCTTGAAACAAGGATCAAGCAACTGAGAATTGAGCAATCACAGAGTAGCTTGTCAAATGGAAGAAGCTACCAGTGGAAGAGGCAACATGGGAAGATGAGCTCTTCATGCATAAACACCCATGGTTAGTCAAGTGTTGAGGAAAACACTTGTTTGAAGGGGAGGGGCATGTTAAGACCTAGACAAAGCCCCATTTTATGTGTAAAACACCTTATTAAGCCCTAGATATTGAATTATTACATTTATAGTAAATTATAATTGTATGTCAACTAGAACCCTTCATGGTAACCTTTCATTA
>JASDQU010105205.1:127867-146525 GCA_032191745.1 Picea mariana
TGTGATGTTGTGTCGTTAAGAGAATGTGGAATGGTCTTAGGTAGCCCATATTTATATGATCGTAAGGCAATCTTCTACAGGACAAAGAATCAATATCAATTCACTAAAGCAGGTCATGATTATGTGGTTCATGCTCATCATGTTAAAGCAAATAAAACACTTCAAACAATGGAACAATTAACGAAGGCAATGCAAGCAAGCAACAAACCACTAATTGTTTCAAATGAAGTAATTGATCTTAAGCATGAACAAGACATGGTTGTTGAATGGAAAATCAATCATAAGTTGCTTCAAGATAAGCTCATGTCGTGTAGATATTTCAAGTATATCAGTTCATTTGCAATTGTCTTTTTGATGTTGTCATTAGCAATGTTTTCTACATGGATGATAGTGGCTTCAGTAAGATGTAACAGGGTTCAAATGGCTAATAATGTACTGTCAGTTGTCATGATTGTGTTACAGTTGATCTTGATGAGACAGGTGCACAGGACAGAGTTCAGAGACAGAGAGCAAGCCGGGTGGCCTATCTCGAGCTTGTTGACTGGTCAGTAACCTTTTGGGGACCAAAAGGTCTTTATGTGGGGAGGTGTGATCCGAAATCGAATCCAGAAGCTTGACAGGGCTTGAAAAATGCTCAAAAATGAAAGTGCTCAGAATCCAACGAAATTAGCGCCATTGCGTCCGTCTCGTCTTCCTAATTTCGGTGGTATATTTACTTTGTCAAACGGGCTCCGTATGCGAAAGTTATCATGTTCTGATTGAAAGCCCAAACAGGTAAAAAGTCAAAGGTCAATTGGTCAAAAAGTCAATGCTGACGACATCAGCATGCTGACTTTGCAGGAGATGATGTGGAACTCTCTGGCTGATGGTGATTGGGCAGGTTCACTGACAAGGCAGACATGTGGCAGACAACTGGACTAGTCAATGGTTGACAAGTGGCATTCATCCGTCGAATGGGGAGATGCCACGTGGCCCAGTCATGGGCAGCCACGTGGCACCCAGTCATCAGTTGAAGTGGCATGTTTAAAAAATTGTTTTGGGTTCCATGGGATTTGAACCCACGACCACCACCAAGCCCAACACCTTAAGAAATGGTCCTTTACCAATGCGCCACATTAATTTTTATGTTATGAAACCCACATTATGAAATATATTGCATGGTATGTGCGCATAAAGGAGGGGGCTGGGGGCTAAGCCCTAGCCCATGGTTCAACCCGTGGTCTATATGACCAACCACCCAAAGGGGGCGCGGGCGCATAGCGTGCAAGGATAAAACTGTAAAAGCCCACGGGTCTTATGATTGCGCCACAAGACCGGGGCTGGAGCGAAGAAAAGGGGCCAGCGCATGGGCGCCCTGGCCACATGGCCCCCCATACGACCGAGAATCAAGGGCGCGCGCCTAGGGAGAAGGGGCTTAATGCCCGATTTTTGTAACAAGTGGGTTTTGTTATAAAGTTTGGGATTTTAGTGATTAATATGCCTATTTTTAGTTGATTCTCTCCATTTTTGGGGGATATTGGGCATTTTTGGAGCCCAAATTCTTGGAGGAAGTTGGAGATGAGCAACCAACTTCAAAGCTATATAAACCAGACCTGTTTGAGACCATGAGAGAGCAGTCAGAGCAGAGTTATGCTGAAGAAAAGCCAAGCCAAAGCCATTTTGATGCAGAGAAGCTTTTGAGAAGGAGACGTTGTCGGATCATTTCTGGGAGTTTTGGACGTCCATTTTGCGTGTCGTTTTCTGTGCAGGGTTCTAGAGATCTGGAAGAACATGACCAGATCAGTCTTGTAGCCATTTGGCATTGCAACGATGTACTTTTGAGCTTTTGAACAAAAATAAAGAAGTCTCCCCCACAGAGACAAAGGCCCGGAGACGTAGGCAAAGTTGTGCCGAATTCCGTTATCAATCTGCGTGTTATGGTTTGTTGTTTATTCTTTCATTTCAGATTTGCAAATGTGTATATGGCTGTCATAATTCCTCTTCTTTCCTCATTCTTTCACTAAGTTTCTCAAATGGTTAATTAACGCATGCAAAATTAAAACTCAACCATAATTCATTAAATGATCCTACGGATCATCAATTCATGCAACCTTTTCATATCCCTTTAGGGGTTTTAAGTCACAAAAACATACATATGAGGAGTTGGCTCCTATGACATGACCTAATTCGTTTATACGTTACCTATAACTTTTGGTAGGCCTAGAGGAGAATATGGAGGTGGGATTTAATCTACATATGATATGTGTGAACGAGTAGTGTTATGCATGTCTTACACATTTAACCATTAATGCTAGGTACTTCTCATGACTTGCTTAAAATATTAAGGGAATATATCATTTAGTAGACTCCAAGGGAATATATGTGCATGCATGTGATGCATGTCTGCATCACACATTTGTCCACTACCTATAAGTGCTTCTATGACTACTTTAAAGTGTCAAATAAAACCCTCATAAAAATGCAACCTTAGGATTCCAAACCCTTTGAATATAATGATTAATAGTTATTATGTTGGGTCCAAGGGACCACTTTGGTGTGGATATTCAACAAAATGTGAGGCTTATTCTTCACAAGTATGGATTACTTAGGCAATGTACTTTTGTATAATGAAATTTGATTGGCTAGGCATTCATTCATACATTTTATGGTGAGGAAAGGGGTTGAACTAGTTCTTTGGAGAAGTGAACACAATGTTTTGCTATGAACACCTTTTTGAAAGGGAGTTTCAAACTTATTAGTTCAAGAGAGAGTGACTATTTTTTTCTAGTTTTTTAATTAATTGTAACTTTATCTGAATTTTACAATGTTTACAAACAATTTATTATAAACAAAAAAAACCACTTACATACCTACTATTTAAGAATAATAGCTTAATTTTTTTATCTAAAGAAATGGTTGAATGGGGAACAAATCTTTATGATGAGTTTTATTCCCACTTCTTCTTCTTCCCTTTACATTTAGGTTCATCAATGCCTTAATTCAGCTCATCAAAATGTGTGCTTCTTACTTAGTTGTCAAATCGTTGCGTGGAGGGGTCCCTTGTCCCACAACTAAGGGGGTCTCATACACCAATTTGGTGTTTAGCTTGGTCGTGACCTTAAAATTAGATTATTATTATTATTATTAGTTTTAGTGTTGATGAGATAGATAACGAGCATAACAAAACGAAAGATTGGAGAAAATTGATTATATAGAAGAAACAGAATAAGATAGGGTAGAAGCGAAAATGTCAAGTCAAGCTCGAGAATCGAGATGGGAGGGGAATTTAAAATATCATTTAACTACTCTTTGATTGGATGAAAATAATGTGATGTGATGTGTTTTTTCATGTCAAACCACAATTATTATTATTTTTTTTATATAAAAAAAATGATGTACAATTTTTGTAATGTTCAATAAAGTTGATATTAGAGCAAGTACATTTTTTTATTAGTTTTTAATATGATTTGATAATTTGAAAAGTATGTCATGGAATTTAGATTGTGAAATATTTAACCACACTTGAATATTAGTATATTGACATTAGATTGTGAAATACTTAACCATAATTGAATATTAGTATATTGACATTAATGATAATAATTCAATATGAACCTCCCGAATGGGGTGATTACGGACATGACGGGTGGACATCCAGCTGGGAGGACACATGGCCTGGTCTCTCACCACCTCGAGCCAGCTCAGGCGCACTCAACCTTCGCCATTAATTCATGAATTTAATGCCTCGGTCGTCGCTCCTCGGTTTTCATTCGATTTTGGTTTGGTTTATTGTGATGGTGCCTCTGTTCATGGGAACGTTAATGGTAATGGGTTGGACACAGTCACAGTCCCATCACCCTCCCCGACTTAGCGGTTTTAGGCATGCGTTCTTGAGTGCCATGGCTCATTCAAGCCCTTGGCCTCCTCCAGAACTTGGTCCAATATTTTTCCTCTGGCTCGAGCTTTTGTGGTGCACTTGGCCCTCTACGCCCAACACTTATCCTCTGGTCAGTCACCACCTCTTCGTCTGGTTGGTCTCGCGTCCTTCGAGCATCAACCTTCATAGATTTCACGAGTTCCTCATCTGGTTTCAGGTGGCTTTCTTGATGCCTCGACTTAGAGGTAAGTCAAAAAGGGGCACAACCTGGTATGCCACAAAAGGAAGGGGCACGAGAGGGCGAGGCCAACAGGCTCGTCCGAGTTCGCCTCAAGACCCTGAGTGTGCATTCGTCCCAGAGTCTCTCATCGCTCCCACTGCTTCCTTCACACCTGATTTGCCTCCTCGGGCCACCACTCCTGATTTGCCTCTGTTGTCCTCTCCTTATGCTTGCCGAGTCAAATGGTTCGACAGTCATGGTAACTCTCTCGACTTCGCTCCAAGGCTCAACCCGTCACCCCCCCCGCCAACCTCCACTTCCTCCTCCTCCTCCACCTCCCGTCACCTCCACTTCCCTCGCTCCCTCAACTCCTCTCTCTTCTTTGTCCTCCCCCATTCCTTTGTCCAACTCCCCCACCTCCTCCGCCCTCTTTTGCTTACTCCCATTGCGCTGGAAGGAACGTTCTCGAGGAGTCTTTGGCTGCCATCAAGCAAGGAATCGAGGACATCAAGGGCGTCATCAAAGAGATGCAGCACAAGGAAGAAGAGTGGTTGCGCCGAGAGGAGCTTCTGATGACTCTTCTTCAGGATCTCAGGCAGGTTATCTCGGACAAAGGCAAGCTAGGCAGAGACATCGTGCAAGAACAACAGAACGAGCAGAGGCTCGACCCCAACGTTGGCTAGCTCCTTCTGGCTTGGGTTTCCTATGTTTTTTTATGTTTGTAGCTAGTATAATTCTCAATCTCTTTGCCCTGCACTACTTCTCAGATCTAGGAATTTTCAGTCTTAGCATAGTCCAGTATTTTGGTTTTGGTTTGTACAACCTAGCCTATAGAACTTTCACCCTACATGGCACATTAGATCTAGCTCCTTTCGTTCTATGTTTCTTACAACTACGCAAGTTTTGCATGGACATTATGAATTTTACGACCATGTGGGAGCATTGGTTTACCACTAGGGCAATGCTGTCACAACCTCCTATGATAGCATGGCAATTGTAATTTTTCTGCTTAGCAGGTTCTAATACAAATCCTAACTTACAAAGAAAAAAATTCAATATGAACAATTTCATTTTGATATATAAATTTTCAAATTCAAAATAATAAAATTTTAAAATTTACATATTTCAACTCCAAATTTCAATGCTTGTTCAATATATTTTTATAACATCATAAATTACTTAGTGCAATGACTAAATTTATTTCAATGTATAGTTAAGTTTGTTTTGTATTTTGACAATAGTTTCTTTTTGTAAGTAAGATTTGTATAAAAAGTCTTCAAAAAACAAAAATTACAGTATCCCCATGTGTTTCAGACTGTAGGATCTGAACTGCCCCGAAGGGAAACCAGTTCAGCCAACCGGTTAAAATAAAGCCCATTGTCTTAAGGTACTAGTCTTAAAAATTACAAAGATTTATACATAAAAATTCCAGTCCATCGTGGGAGACCGAATCGACTTGTCAACTAACCCTGATGTAAAAACCAAATACAAAATATGACCATAGACCCTATAAGGAAAAAGGAAATTCAGACACTTTGCTAAGCAAGCATGAAGACACTTGTGCAGGTCATCTGGTGGGCTTGTAGCGTGGCCACGCATCCAGGGAGGTGGCGTTGGTCGTTGGGTCCGCGAGCGGTGCTGCTTCCTCCTCCATGGGCTCGTGCATGGTAATGCCCGTGTCAACGTCGGCTCCAACCCCTGTGTCGTCTTCGCCTCCAGCACCTGTGTCGTCTTCGTTTCCACCCCCTGTGGCGTCGCCGTCTCCTGTTGTTGAGTGGCATGCCCCTGCTGAGTTGAGAGCAATCTCGTCCAAGATTTCCATCTGGAACTGCAAGTCGTCCAGGCCTTGCCATAATTCAAAGACCAATCCTTGCAGAATTGCAAGGTTGTCTTGCAATTGTGAGCCTGGAACTGAGTTTGCGAAGGAGTGAGGCCTTGGTTGAGGTCCAAGGATATTTGGTTGCGGTCTAAGGTAAGGTTGGTTGGTTGATATCTCTGGCTAGACTAGTGCACTCACCGACGAGTTGGGTGGGACTGCGAGAAGTGTTAGCGAGGTGGAAGCCAAATCAGATAAGGGTCCTGGGTTGAAACCCAGGGAATTTCTTGAGATGGCGAACCACTCCAGCCGGCTTGCGAAGGGCGATGAGAGGGGTGAGAGGTTGCTAAGGCTTTGACCATACTATGACGAAGAAGAGGGCGAGGAGGGTGAAGAAGGCGACAAGCTGGGAGATGGTGCAAGCGGGGGTCAGAGAACCACGTGCGGTCGGTTGGGCTGCCAGGCCGAGTCACGCTTGGATTTCCCTCTTTGTCTCGGCATGCCTGTGACACTAAGGGGATTTTCAAGCGCCGAAGGGAAGCACAAGTAGCGAAGGAGCAACTGGGAGGAGTGTAAGTCGCAGGAGGTCTTGGCCTTGGAAGAGAACAACTGCGAATGCACCTGGTGAAAATCATGGTGTCAAGAATGCTAAAAGAGGCAAGCGTGCATGAGCTGAGTAAAGTCTGGTTCATGGCTCTGAGCCATCGACATGACATAAAGCTTCTGCCAAGCGCACTGAGAGTAATGGTGCCTTGGCTAGCACAAGTTTGGCTTAAATGCATGAGGGTGGTAGGAGGGTGTGACACACTCCTGTCACATGGCCATCGCCATGCTGGCCGCCTCGCGTCCTCTCCTGGTGACATATGTCCCGCACTGGCACCCCATCCGGGGAGTATTTTGACAATATTTGACAATGAGTTTATTTTTTTTATTTTTTAAGTATAGAGACCTAATGCTACACATAACAAAATAGAGTTACAAAATCTAACCTTATTTCAATTTGATAAAAACAATTGGAAATATGGATCATTCTTAGATAGTTCATGTCTAAAACCAATACTATAAGCCTATATATGATAACTATATCTACTAATTACTTGGCCTCTAGCCATTGAAGCTTGACAGATTTAGAGTTTCACCTTGGCTTCAGACCATGAAATTCAAAATTTTTACAAAATAGGGCTGGGTTTGTTGCCTCTTCCTAGGGTTGTTAGACACAATAGCTAGAAAAAAACTACAATGAAATAACTAGAAAAGAGACGAACTTGAAGACCACATTTGTTAGGCTTTATCCTCTTTAATTGTGATTGAATGGAGGGGGTCAACTTCAATAAGGTGTTCTTCCTTGTCCTTCGTAGTCTCGTCTGCATAATATCTGGTCGAGTGTTAGATTAAATGCATGAGAGAATGATATTTGCCATTTGCCTGTTTAAGTTTAGCTCCAGATTTCATAGAATACCTTGGTGTGGCATTCCTCTAGCTCATCACAGTGTTGCGTTACTAATTATTTGTCTTGACTGTACAAGTCAAGGGTGGCGAAGAAGTGGGTAATTTGACCTCTAGTTTGCCACGTATCCATTACTATTTTGGCCAATTCCCAATCGATCCATGCATTACCGATGCATTTCTTTTTCTAGCTAACCTGTTCCTCTAACTTGCAAATTCTTTGTATGGTTGTTGGTCTCTGCCTTTCCTCGAAACCCATGGCTAATCCCTGAGCATTGGTTTGCCTCCTTTGGCTTTGGGGTTGGCAAGGTGGTTGCTACTATGGAGAGGTGACTGGAGGTTTGCCTTGATGAGCAGGCGACAGCTCTAGGTCAACCCTTTCCATTCTTCGAACTTCCTCTATTCCCCATATGACTCGGAGTTGCATGATATATCAACACTGGAGCTTCCCAATCCATCTTGTAGCTCATTGCTTTTGATTTACATGGTCGAGGTTTGCTGCCAAAACCAAATGTTATGGAAGCTTAACAGATAAAGTGCTCATCATGAAAAGAATACAAAGACCTTGATTTCATACAACTATTTGGTGGCAAATGAATTTCCAAATCCACCATAGTACCAACAAATATCCACATCCCCTTATCTCCATGATTGCTTGTAGGGTTGTGACAAAGTCTCAGCAAGGGAGAAGGTCTACACCAACACACATCATAATTCACCACTAACTCATGCATGGGGAGGGTCATCTATTACATATGTGCCCTTGTATTCCATTTGCCGTTGTGGGAGATGAGACAAATGGTAGATGGTAATATGACCCTTCCTTTATCACGTGATCGAGGTGGACAATGGGTTCACCTTTACTTATTAGTTTTATACTTATTTATAATATTTATTTTTTTGTTTTTTTCTTTAAATAATAATAAACATGGTTTTTAATCTCTTTTAATATTAATAGTAAATATAAGTTACACAAATTTTTTAATTAACAATATAAGATATTTGTTAAATTCTTTTAGTTTACAATTTAATTTATTTAATGATTACAATTTAATTTATTTAATGATTAGACAAACAAAATTAATCCAATTTAATTTTTAAAAATATAAATTAAATGTTTTAATTTTTATTTATTTTATAACCTCCACGTGTATATGCTGAATTTCATCGAAGATAACACTTCATACTTGCCAATTAAGCTCGGGAGCTAATGTCTAATGAATATAAGTTATAATTTTTTTTAATTAATAATAAAATAATATAAAATATTTGTTAAATTATTTTATTTTATAATTTAATTTATTTAATGATTAGACAAACAAAATTTAGTATTCAAATCAAATAATAATTTTTAAAAATAGAAATTGATGTAATTATTCTAATATTTATTTAATTTCCACACTAAATGTACTACACATAATATATTGATTTTAAGATTAAATATCTTTATAGTGGATATTAATTAGGTTTAGGTTAAAACGAAGATTTGTTATTTTTAGCATCAAGATTTAAACCATATTACATGTTTGATCTCGGTGAACCAATGGTTTATTAAAATTCTTAATTATCCAATTGTTTATTAAAATTCTTCGTAAACCTTTGAAGTTTTGATAGCATGAAATATATGCTATCTATATTATTAAGGACCCCAAAATTTTAATTATCCAACTAAAGATAAACCTATATGTCAATTTTTAATGAATTTTTTTCTTAACTTCAACAAGGTGGCCAGTCCCCAAACTATGATGGATAGCATTTTCTCTTGATGGAAAAAAAAACAAAAACCTCCCTACTATTTATTTATTCAATAATTTCTACAGAGTGCCCCCACCTACCATTCACTATTTTTAGGCTGGGGTCAGGGCAAACTTATTGTGAAATAAAACAAACAATAAATTGGAATTTACGATTTCCGTCAATTGCCGGGATCACAAAATTTCCCTCGAATTTTTTTTTAGAGGAATCTGCCGCGAAATTAAATGACGGGAATGCAAAACTGTTCTCCGTCAATAGGCGGACTGTTTTAGATTTAAGGCCTGTCATGCCTGGAATGTGAACAGAAATCGGGCCCCGCGTGCAGAACAAGCGGGCGTACTCATGTCGCCGGCGTGTTCACTAGAATTCGAATTTCCTTTCATTTCGCGTTAATTTGGCCAGGAAGTCCTCGCCACGTGACGTTAAGTTTGAAGGGCTGGAAGTTCCCCCATTAAATTGCATAGCGTAGAATCGAATACCGTAAACTCCAATAAAATGTTTATTTTAAGATAAGGTCCCGGAAACTTATGCTGGAATGAAATGGTTTTTGAAATCCGTGTCTTAACTACGGGTAAAGCATCTCGGGTTAGGTTAACCCCGGCGTTCGTTTCATTTCGATCAATCTCACCGTAGGTCGACCTCGTTTGGATTGGGCGAGAAACCGTCGGATTTACGCCACGTGTTGGAGGCGGATGGGAGGGTAAACGCTAGGCCGTAAAAGTAAAAAATTCGGTGGTTAAAAACCAACCGGGTTGCCTTCAGCTTAGGGTGAACGATCTCGTCGCCAATTCGCACTTGTTTTGTATCGTGGGCTTTCACCTGTAGTGTTTTTCTTGTGGCAGGAAAATTGATTCGTTCGGCTGGAATCTGTGCATTTTTATCTGGTGTCCAGTCTCTGGAAATCTGCCCGGGCGAGCCTTCCATTTGTAGCCATTCCGACGGTGTGTATTTTTGGTTGAAAACAGTTCGTATTTGCGTCCAAGGCGCCTGCGTAGGGTTGTTTTTGCTCTGATCAGCTAGAAGACGGGCGGGCGTTTGAATGAGCTCCTTGCCCTGTGGGCCGATTCCAGAACCGGCCGATTTAATGGCCCGCGCAGAAGTTTAAACGATTTGGTAAGCTATGCAAGAAAATCTAGAGGATTTCACCGGTTTTGAGCAAAATTTTGAGGTATGTACTAAAACGCCGTAAGAATGTGGCAAGTTTTAGGGTAAAGCTCTCCAAATGACTTCTAAACCAGTCTTTAAAGGATTCGACAAGGTATGCAGAAAGCTTCAGAGGATTCCCCGGGGAAAACTCATAAGATTGGTCTAGTTATGCGAAGACTTGCGAAGAACTCGAGAAGCGATGCAAAAAACTATGAGCGCGACACGATTCTTGGAATGGAAAGAAGAATTCGTGTCCATCGACCGCGGCAGCCGTATCGTGCACTATTATCTCAAAGATCAACACGGAAATGCGATCCTCGCTGTTGTCGGCACCGAGAGGAGCCTGCGGCACATGGTATATGTTGTATCCGATGAGTTTTTGCATCTTCCGGGCCTTGCCAAGCCGTCGAACCCTTCGTTTAAGTGGAGATCAAGAAGAGAAGTTGTTGACTGGCTTACGTCTCTTCTCTCGAAGCCGCGGTCCTCAACGACTTCTTCGGGCGATCATACTACAAGTATTTCTCGTTTTCCTTAGAGATCATTCTTGAAAAAACTTGTTTACTCTTTGTGGCAGCTGCTCCATGACAGTTTTTCTCTTTTGTCTCAAACGCAAACCGTTCAATTTTTGCTTAAATTTGAAGAAATCTCTGCAGAGCGAGACTATGTCATTATAGTGGAGACTCAGAGTATTATTACTGGGGAAAATTTTGCAACTTTCTCGCCTACTATTTTTATTTCTTAATAGAAGAGCTTTTTGCAAGCGTAAGAGTTTCTGCCAAGGCCAAAAAATTGCTGTTTATGCAATTGTGGAGTTTGAAGACCTTTTATCAAGGCCCCACGGGCCGCCGCTTCAGTGGTGGCGCGCCTTTTTGGATTTTGTGACAAAATTTCTCTCAACATTTTCTTCTGGGAACGTTTTTGACTTTGATTCTACAAGGATCTGTATGGTTTTTTGCCATTTTTCCATGTTCGGAAGTTTCTTCCCCTCTTTTTAAAAGATCTCCACTAGCATATTGCAGCCCTGTTTTCTGCAGCACGTTTGGTTACAACTGCTCAAATATACGAGGATAGCTATCATCGATTTTCTCTTCGAGCTTTGCAGCGGTTCTATCAGGCATTCTTGATGGGTTCAGGGGAACTTCCGGCAAAACTTTGCTTGTATTTTTCCTTTCTAGTGTAATGCTGTGCATTCTGTTCGAAAAGGTACCGCTTCCTGTTCGTTGCTCCTGAAATGGTCTTGTACTGATCAGATCTACTCATGGAGGAGTTTTCTGCCGGATAGTATGCAAACCTTAAATAATTCCACGCATTTTCGTTTATTGTAAGGTCTGATTGCCCCGCTTATAGCTGCACATGCCCACCAGCCCCAACGTTTTTGTGATATTTTAGTTTGGCCTGTGTTGACGAGTTTTGTTAGCGATAAGGTGCCGCTTGTTAATGGATTTTAGATCCTCTCAGAAAACTTTTAACAAGATTACTCAAACATACAGCTATTCTTGTAGCAGATCTATGCATGTTCTTTACTCAAACACACAGCTATTCTTATAGCGGATCTATGCATATTCAGGAATACCATTTATAGACTTTTCTGTTTGAGCTGTATTGTATGTATGTTAATAATGTTGAGGGTTCAAATATATAGCCAGATGTGCTGGAAAATATGTTTATGCCATGTTTACGTCTTTTGCATATATAGCTTGTAAATAATGGGTTCCAGGTCGATCTCATATAGACATCTCGTGACAAAGGTTGCTGCAAAAGATCATAACATCCAGATATTTTCATTAGATCCAGCTATATTTTTATGTGAAGTTTGAGAGGCTTCTTTGTTTGAGTTACATTTACATGTTAAAGATGTGGTGACCTTAGGTTTTCTGGAATATGTACTGGAAAGTATTATATGATCCTATAATTTTGTTTTTCTTTCTCCAGAGATTAAAGATGAACATTAGAGTACAAAAATGCAGATTTCCGGTAGTTTTTTGGTTGTGTGTTGTTTTTTCTTTAAGTGAAAGCAAAGATGGTTCTATGAAGAGATTTGACCTTTCAGCACCTCAAACTGATAGATTGAGTTTTTGTATTTGTTAATATTTCGCATAGAAATGACAAAAACTCATGTATCTTTTGACTGTGACATTGGGTTTATTTGCAATGAATATATCAATTTTGTTTTTGATTTGTAGCTAGTTCGTGTGTTTTGTGAGGGGGGGGGGTGATGCATGGTGTTGGAGGGTCATGTTGAAGTATTTTTGTTAATCTGGCAGGGATGGCATGAGTCCTTATCTTCCCTTCTCGGGGAGATTTTAGGTGTCTGTTCATCTTGAGTTCAATGGGAGTCATAGTTGGACATTATTATATCAAGATTCAACTATAGGAGTTGTTGTAGGTTCTTGGATGTTATGTTAATATGGATTTGTGTCTTCTACTAAATAGATTGCAGACTCTTGGGCATTTGCTAGTTCTGATTTTGCAGTTGTTCACTTCTATGGCAAGGTGTCTTATAATTTATCACGTTCACTTGTCCTAGTGAGAAGTCAGTCTTTATCCTGTAAGCGATATGTTCTAGGCTTTGCAAATTACCTACAAAGCTGCAGTTCAGTCTTTCACTCTGGAATGGGGTTTCTAAAGAAGAAAAAATGAACAGGTATTGGCTTGAAATCGGTGATCATCTGGGTACACAATGTTATATTTTGGCTTATCCATGTTAAGATATCCTCACTTTTATCATCAAGATTAGGCAAATGAAGAATCTTATTATGTGTGGCGAGTCGGGGCTAACATAAATGATAACATATATGGAATTCCTTTGTTTCTTATTTATTTGTTTTCATTCTCAAATTATAGTATCTGTTAATGTATTGGGTGTTTCCCCTAATTTGGTTTGGGAAGTAAAAATCATTGAATTTTTGCGGACATGTGTATTTTCACTCTATTTTAATTTGGTCTTTGAGGGCCTAGTATATCCTTTTCACTCTGGATGTTATTCGTTTGTTTGAAAGTGCATTACAGAGATAGACTTTGAGGTATTTTATCGTACATTAGCTTTGGTATACAACCTTTTCTTTTTACTTCTGCTTAAGTGAGAGGTCAAGCCCAAAGTATGTTAATTTCTGCATAATTACACACATCTTTTCTTGAACTTTGTTTGTATCAAACAATACAAGTGTGCTATTTGGATGCTGTGAGAATGTCATACTTGTATCTTATGATTGTTATTGTTTACTATGGTTTTTTTTTGTCTATGGGCTGCCCATTGCTTGGTGTTTCAATTCTTTTAATTTCTTTTTAAGCTTTCATGGTTTTTTGCATGTAAGTTGGTTTATTTATTTATTTTCACATTTCCTCTTTCTGGTACCTGCTTGATGCTCTTCATAACCTTTCCAATGGACTGATTAACTGTTTTTTGTCATTGTCTATTTCAGAATTTTCTAGGCATGAGTCATCTCGAATTTCAGACACTGATCTTTCAAATGGGGAGGATATGGACGAACAGGACAGCTGTCTTAATAATTACAAGGTGACAGAAGATCTTTTACATCCTCTCTCTCTCTCTTTTAATTTCCTTGTCTTTTCATTATTTGTTCTGAGGTTGTTTAGTATACTAGGTTAGGAATTTTGCTTATAAAAGTGTTTTTATTCGCTCTTGTTTTTGAAGTACACTAATTAGAAACATGGGTTGCAGGGTAAATTTTCAAGGAAGATTAGACCTACCAGCAAGGGTATTACATGGTTAGGTTCTTCTTGGACTTGTCGAAAGCGCTTGAGGCATTACGAGTCTTTTCGCCGAAGTGGCATTACTATTTCAGTAAGTTGAAGTTCCGTAGAACCATTTCCTTGAACTTCTTGTGGTTATAACTTTGAAGGTTATAGATGGAGGTTATACAGCTCAAGACATGATCTTTGTTTTGTATGATGATGATTTATGTCTGTATAACTGTTCTGTTTGGTCTTGGACCTTGTTATAGTGTTTGTTATAAATTTAAGTTTTACAGGTGGTAACATTCTGTTTTATTTGGTTGTTAGGTTAATGATTATGTCTATGTCATGGCTGAAGAGAAAATTCATCATATAGCATGTTTAGAAGACATGTATGAAGACAGGAAGGCTCGGAAGAAGGTTCGAGTTCGCTGGTTTCACAGGACAAATGAAGTGGTTGGCAGTATCCCTCCTCCGCCAGCTCATGTGGCAGAAGTTTTTATCACTCCATTTCGTCAAGTCCTCAGTGTTGAATGTGTTGACGGACTGGCTACAATACTAACCCCAGAGCACTATGAGAAATGCTTGATCAAACTCCCATCAGATGTGGTGTCTCAAATTCATGTCTGTTCCAGGCAGTTTGACAATGAAGGCATAAAACCTTTTAATTTAAATGAGATGCAAGGCTATTGGCACCAGAAGATACTTAAAAGTATTGATTTGGCTGATCTGCAATATTCTTCTAAACATGATCTAAGTGACAGCTTTGATGTGGATGAAGAAGAAGATGCAGGCATTGGGACTGCGCTAAAGAAATGTCCAAGGAGAAATAGATGTTCTCGAAGACGTCTAGGTACTTTTGATCGTGTTTGTGGGGGAAATGCAGTGGAAAAAAGTCGAGCTGTTTCTGGAAATGTCTGCAGACAGATGGAGGATGTTGGAGCAGATAGAGATTTAAATAACTGCAGATCTGAAAGGAGACAGATTCTATTGGATTCAAATAAAAGCAGGAAAAAAAGTTTTGCATATGAACAGGAATCTGTGCTTTTTGATGTTGGTGACAATATTGAAGTCCTGTGTCAAGACAGTGGCATCAGAGGTTGCTGGTTTAGATGCACAATAACGAGAAAGCTAACTCATCAATTAAAGGTTTGGTACAGAGATATTCTGAATGAAGACGGGAGCGGCAATTTAGAGGTTTGTTATTTGATTCAATTGTCTATTATTTGTTCAATCTGGAGAACAATTATCTTATAAATTGATAGTGATTTGCAAACTGAGCCTTCTGTGTTTTGTTCTGTTTTGTAATTGCAGGAGTGGATTCCATCTTCGAGAATAGCCACTCCAGATAAGTTAGGTATGAGAATTATTGGGCGTCCTACCATTCGCCCTTGCCCACTTGAGAGTACACCTTTCCACGGCTTTGAAGTTGGAACGGTAGTAGATGCATGGTGGAATGATGGCTGGTGGGAAGGAGTTGTAGTTATGATCAAGGAACCCTCGGATGAAGTACAGATATTTTTTCCTGGTATGTTTTCGGCTCTTTTTGTTTGGTGTAATTTAATTCCTATAATATACTTATAATTCCAGGTTGTTTTGAATTTCTACTGGACTACCTCTTCGAGAGTTTGTAACTTAGCTTGTTTATCTTTCAGGTGAAAGTGTTTATTCAACATTCCAGAAGCGTGATTTGCGCCTTTCCAGAGAGTGGGTCCACAATCGGTGGGTTGATATGGAAAATAATGTAGATCTAGCTGCAACACTGGTTTTGTATGATGCTAGCCAGCGTTCTGATACGGGGTGTTTACATACTTCAACCTTAAGTAATGATTTCTTTGGATACAGATCCTCACATGAATCGGAGGATCATGTTCACTCATCCAATAGAAAATTATGTATTTTTTCCCAGGTTGCAGAGAGAGAATCCAGAAAGTTGGCAATATATGAAAATACTGAGGATGGCAATAAGAATACTGTGCTAGTAGCTGGCAAAGAAGAGGGACTGGCTAAAGTTGCAGGTGGACATGATGATTTTATAAATGTTTCAAAATTTATGAACATGACTTTACATGACTGTAGTTCTAATATGGATGCATTTGGGAACTGGGCTGATTTCATAGGGCAGGATGTGGGCAGCCCTTCAGACCAGGGAAACCAACAGTTGAACAGAATTAACTCAGAGAGTAATGAGAGAGAGACCTGTAACACTGCCAATGATGGGCCATGTAGTGACTTTGACTTAAGATGGAAGTCATCAAGGAAACGGCAACGCGCTGGAGACTCTGCTTTCTTACCAAGATCTCCAACATCTTGTGGAAAGGAGGAATCAAAACGGCTTAATGGCAGTAAGTTGGTTGATACAGATGGAATAAAGAATGACAGGGAATCCCTTTTGGGCAGAAACAATGAAGATTTGGCAAACGGACAAGAAGGGCCAACGGAAGGAAAAAATTTGAAGCAAGGTCATGAGAATCTCAAGCCCATGCACGGGGCTTCCATTAGTGAAAGTCTGTTCATAAGTTCAATGCCTGTTGCTAACCTTGTGATGTCAAGATGAGTTTGGATGGCAGCCTTGCAATTTCATTTGATTGGTTGGTTTGTTTTGTCCAGTGCAAACTAGCAAGGTTGGCAGGGCAGGTAATCTTTGGGAGTGTCTTTAGAAGATTTTGAAGTAAAGTCCAGAATTGCATTGTAAGTTTTGATTCATGCCATTGTAAATTAGAATACCTGGTGAAGATTGAATCATGTTGACATGAAATGTAAAATGCTTAGCGTCCTTTAAGTTGGCAACTCCTGTCAATTAGAGATTAAAAGGCCTTCTTGGTTCTCAATTTGTTTCTATGTGCAGTTTTGTTATGTTCAAGTTGTAATGCACAGCTTTTAAACTCGAGTAAGAGCAATTCTTAGTGCTCCCTTTTGTTGCATCTCTAGAAATGCAGCATGTATTTAATACATCCACTCTTGTACATTAACATTATTGATTACATTCCGCAATGCAACCTGTGCTTTTCTATTGACTTTGATATTTTCCAATGAAAAATTCAAAGTGTATTTTGTCGTTTTGTACCAACAATGCCCGAGTTTCTGCAGTGCAACCTGCACTTCCTTACTAAGGTACGACCTTGTCAAAATGAAAACTGGTTATCTTTCTTGTTGAAATAACATTTTGCTTTTAGCAAAAAATACTTGAATATCTGCAGTGCATTGTGCATTTTCTTGTTGAGATGTGAACTGGTAGAATGGAGATTCTTTCATGTACTTACTTATGCTGGAGTTCATTATTTAGGCTCATCTATATAAGGTATTTAAGAGATGGTGTTTGAAATCCAGCGTCACTTTGAACTTGGAACAAGGAAGGAATGTACTGATTATGCCTGAGTTTTTTTCTTTTTAGGTATCCATTATCCAGGACTTCACTATAAGTTCAGTTATGCAGCTTCTTTGACTAGAAGACGATTCTGCATGAGAATCAGAGGACAGGCGGCAAGCTATGATCAAGACAGAACTGTCAATGTTACAGTTGCTGTAAAATTGGTAGTATGAAGTTTATCTTTTCTAGGAATTATAGCTACGTGTTGTTTTTTAGCTGTACTTTTCTGAGGTTTATATCTCACAGGCAGTTTAGTTAAAGCTTTCATCTTAAATACCATCTTCACATTTATGTTCTGCAAGAGAATCCAGGCAGGCGGCAAACAATGATGAAGATGGGAGCTCTAATGCGAGTGTCACTGAATTTGATAGTATGGTATATTCAAGCGTGAATCGTTGCTAACCATTTTCAAATTTCAGTTTTCATTGCATACTCAAGTGTACCTTCTCACTGAAGTTAAAGCTCTAAATTTAGTTCTTCAGGAGTCTCCAGGCAGGCAGCAATTTTTTTGAATATATCTGTTAGAAATCACCTATCGAAGGCATGTTTTTGCAGGAAGTATAGTTAGAAGTGTTCAACTTGAATTCTGCCATMACATTGAGTTTATGCGAGAAAATTTAGACATCGGCAACAGCRAAACTTTTAGGTACCCATGCTTAGCGTAGAAACCTTGACAATTCTTTTCTTATTAATTTTTATAATGCCAATTATAAAATGTCTGGCAACATTTTGTAAAAATATTCAAATTTAATAGGATTTTATATATATTCTAGGAAAATTTGGTCCAATTTTGTAAAAAAAAATATTCAAATTTATTAAGATTTTATATATTTTCTAGAAAAATTTGATCTTTTAAAAGTAAAATAACTTTGTTCTATAGAATTTGGGGGATTGTTTTAGAAGTGAATTGTGTTTGAAAAAAATGGAAAACTAGTAAAATGGCAAAATTTAGCCCTAAAATTTCCCTTGATTGGCAGATTTTAATTGTGATAAATGCATGGAGTTTTAATGTTACTGCACTTTGAACTTGGTCCAACTCAAAGGAGTGAAATGAAAAGTACTGCTTTTGTTCTTTTTCTTTCGTACTTATCCACTATAAACTTATTGCAAGTATTTGAGTTCCCAGATTTAGAGAGAAGCATAACCTTTTCTAAGTTATGCAAGAGAAGCCGTGCAGTCATCCAATCATGATAAATATTTGTTAACGTTAGTCTCTGTAAACATGATACCAAGAATTATCTTTCTTTGTCCTATTTATGCCCACGTTTTAATTTTACTGTGAATTTGATTCAATAAACTCTGCAGCTTTCTTTTCTAGTTGCGATGCATCTCTCTGCTGTCATTCTAGCTGTC
>JASDQU010105206.1:0-55312 GCA_032191745.1 Picea mariana
TCTTTTAGTTCAAAGGAAATTACCCTTTTACCTTTGAAATCGTTCTTTTCTTCATCATAGACCAAAAATAGATGCTGGAATGAGTGAGATAATTCATAAGACACGTATTGGAAAAGGTTCCATATCATTTCATCTCGAAAACCTTCGACCTGTGCAAAAACTTGCTCAAATTCTGCACACAGTCACTTTCGGTGGTTGACTGGCACATTTTCTGTGTGAATTAACCACCGAAAACCCAGCTTTCGGTGGTTAATGAACAGTCGTTCTGTTCGCCTAAACCACCGAAAGTCAAAATTTCCAGCAAAAATTGCCTTTGGGAAAAATCAATTTTCTCAGCCGTGGAATGTCCGTTTTGCACGTTCAAATAGTCGATTTTCATCTACAGATCATAAGCTTTCCAACTGTGCAATCAGATTTGGATTTGGAGTTAGGGAAGCTAGTCAAAATTTCCCTACAATATTAGGCATATTTCTTTCAAAATGCTGGTGCGTTTTTGGTAGTTAACAACATGGAAAAATTTTAATCCACTGGGTGTGTCCTTGGGGGCAAGTCTCGAGTCAAGGTGCTGTCACCTGATCCTCAACTTCTCTGTCTAGGTCAACTCCTAGCGAAGCCAAGGGGGGTAGTACCTAATAAAAGAATCTAAGGCTCAAACTAAATCTAAGCACAATTATTATTCTAGGATTTTATTATGAAACAAGAGCAAGATACAAGACCTACGCTAGCAACATATATGACAACAAATGAAATTGTTTAGAATGAAAATATTCAAAGCATGTAAAGTACTTGCATAAAAGATATAACTTGAAAATAGAGACAACTGCTGAAAGGAAATGATAAGAAATATATGGAGATTATAGACCAGTGCCAAATAGATTGTTGCAAAATAACCAAATGTTGCTGAAAATGTAATGTACCCTGTGGAGATGTCTTTGAAAATTTTAGAGTTTGTTTAATGTGGATTTTAGTAAAACTTTATTGTAAGAAAGAAAATTTACACTAGATTTGGCCTCTCAAGAGACTATCCATTTAGTATAGAAATTTGCTGAGAACTTGCCGAAACCCAATGGCTTCACCAACAAGCTCAATAGAGGTGCCGGAGGTCCAACACGGGGAGAACCTAGATCTCAAAGTTCCCGTCTGACTTCACACACTCCCTCTAGGTGGTTTTCTAGACCAAGCAATAGGAACTTTCAAGATTGTCCTATTAAACTACTCAACACTGACCAACCCCGGTTCTGATGAGTTCCCCAGATCAAGCTAGGCTTGCAAGGGTTCAGAGCATACACCGGGGAGTTGAGGGGAAAGGTTTATTTTAAACAATAAAGCAAAATTGCATAAAGTAAATGTTTTGCTAATTATTAGAATCTGCATTGTCCAGCCTCTTTTCGGCACTGGGCCTACTCTGAGGAGCTGAGGGGATTGGTTTATTTGCCAAAAATAAATTCCAAAAAAAATTGAAAGTGAACTAAGTAAAGAATTAAAGATTACTTTGAAATTAAAATGAATGTTAAGCAAAGGTAAAATGTGTAGTGCTTTAGGAGATTGTGATTCCTTTTACTTAGTTATTAGATTGTGAGACAATTTAATTTGAGCAAGAAAAGAGAATCAGGCACGAAAATGAACACACCACCACACCGATTCCCCCCTTAGGGGGATAGAGGAAAGAGTGAGGCCTCCTTAGCCTCACTTATTTTATTTATTTGCTTTTACAATGCCTTTTCTCTCTTTTGGGTGACTTGTGACCTTGGATAAGCAAGGCCAACAAGTATTACAATGTTTTTTTGAAAAGTGGTCTTCTATTGTTCAATTCCGGGATAAGATCTGCTCCAATCTTGGTCCAAATGGGCAGAGTTTCTCCCTCTTTATTCGATAACCTGCTAAAAATCAGCAAAGAATTAGCTCAAATTCAATTAGTTTAACTTTAAAAATGAACTATCTTTGCATGCAAAACAGAAAGTAATTTGAAGAAGAATTTTGAATTCAAGAAGGAGAGATAGAGATAGAGAGGGTCTTTTCTTCAAAGATTGAAACTTGGGCTATGGGGTCTCTTGGTGAAAGGTGGAGGGACTTCTGTTCCTTAATGACTTGAAACAAGTGATGGATGTGACCCAATCAACCACTTCTCCAAGTTGGTGTAGAATTTCTGAGGTCCTATGAGGCTGCCACCTAAGGTCTGTCCTTGACCTTAGTATGGCTCTAAGTTTCAACTATATGGCTGTCTTCTTTTGCTATTTTAGGACAACAAACAATCATCCCACTTTCTGCCCAATGTTTTGAAGGTTAAGGGCTCTTTTAAGGTGCCCTTGCAAGTGTTTTCTTATCTCAATGTTAGCACATGCAATATAACTTAAAACACATAACACTACTTCTAGATCTTTAACTTTAAAATGCTGATATACACTTCTAAACATGCATAAATTTGACACAGGTATTTTTGGTCAACATGACCCTAGATAAACCCCCCCCAGTTTGGAATATATGTCTATATAATGATGATCAAAGCAAGAGATACAACAAGTAATACAATACAATGGAACCTGTATACATAGCAAGCTCCTCACAAGCCTTGCCACAAGATCCGGAAAGAGATGTGCCCAAACTCAGGTGCGCCCTCTCCCTTTGTTTCTCTATGCGCTGAAGTGAAACGCTTTAGCTCCTCTTTGACCCAATGAAGAAATCCCTCCACAGGAATGTGCTCTCATGTGCTGCCTCTCCACTGAAACTGTCATAACTGACTTCCTCCAAGTGAATCCACTACCAGGTAACTGTCAACCCACTCCATTGGTGCACCCTCCTCCTAGCAGATAAGATCACCATCAAATAACAGAGCCATAAGCTGGATGCCTCTCTCCATAGATGCATGCGCCCTAGCTCTCCTCTCCCTATGAAATTAAAATGAAAGCTAAGCAAAGGTAAAATGTGTAGTGCTTTAGGAGATTGTGATTCCTTTTACTTAGTTATTAGATTGTGAGACAATTTAATCTGAAAAAGAAAAGAGAATCAGGCACGAAAATGAACACACCACCACATCAGTTCCCCCCTTAGGGGGATAGAGGAAAGAGGGAGGCCTCCTTAGCCTCACTTATTTTATTTATTTGCTTTTACAATGCCTTTTCTCTCTTTTGGGTGACTTGTGACCTTGGATAAGCAAGGCCAACAAGTACTACAATGTTTTCTTGAAAAGTGGTCTTCTATGGTTCAATTCCGGGATAAGATTTGCTCCAATCTTGGTCCAAATGGGCAGAGTTTCTCCCTCTTTATTCGATAACCTGCTAAAAATCAGCAAAGAATTAGCTCAAATTCACCAAAAAAACACATTTAAAAGTGCCTCTAAAAAATGAAAACTTAAACTAAACTTTTCTGCAAATTTTTCCAAGTATAAAAGGAGATTTTTTGGAATTTTAGACAACTTAAGAAACTAGAAAAAGGCTCTCTTTAGTCAGATTTATCTTTCTGTTATAAAACAGCAAGTAAAAGTTACTAAGTAGCTCGATCTAAGCAATTAAAACACTTTACTTTTTGCCTAAAGAAATCCGAATAAAGAACATGCAAAAAGTGAATTTTACTCCTAGATCTAGCTTTGATTATGAGATGAAACTTTTGCTTAGATCTAGAAGGTCATGCATGCATAAGATTTCAATTAGTTTAACTTTAAAAATGAACTATCTTTGCATGCAAACCAGAAAGTAATTTGAAGAAGAATTTTGAATTCAAGAAGGAGAGATAGAGATAAAGATAGAGATGGAGAGGGTCTTTTTTTCAAAGATTGAAACTTGGGCTATGGGGTCTCTTGGTGATAGGTGGAGGGACTTCTATTCCTTAATGACTTGAAATGAGTGATGGATGTGATCCAATCAACCACTTCTCCAAGTTGGCAACCTGCAAAAAGTTTGCTCAACTTTGCAAACACTCTGTTAGAAGAAGGTACTTCCTACACAAGGAAACCCATACAAGCATATTAGTTCAAATGAAAAATATGCAGATTTAGAGTCTTAAAATGCAGAAAATAATAAGATCTAAGAGCAAACAAGCTAGTTAGAGCTTACCCTACTATGTGACAACACATTTTCAAAGGCCTTAACAAGAGTAGATATACAAATTTTAAAACCAATACAAGTTACCTCAAAGCTCAATAGAACATTAAAGCATCCACACCATGAAGAACCAACACCACTAGACCTCCAAAGTCTTCTTAATTCAAATCAATGAGAGAAATACAAATAGCATTAGAACATCCAAGTCTTTTCCCCAAGCTCCAACTAGTCTACAATGGAGAGGTCGACTTTCTTATATTGCATGAGAGAGTGATGTTTCCCAAGAAGGAGGGCGAGTTCTCTCCAAGGAAAAGCATGATGTTTCCTCATCACAAGGGTGAGTCACCTTAAGCATGAAAGTGTGATGTTTCTAAAGCATGGGAGAGATGTTTCCTTCCCCAAATGTGAGAGGAAATGTTTCCCATCTAGAAGGGCGACTCAACTCAAGTATGAAGAAGATGTTTCCAAAGAGAAAAAGCGTGACCAAATAAGAAAGTGCGCCTTTCCTTCTTGGATGTCCAACTCATGACAACTCTCTTCCAATCAAGTCGCTTTCCACTTGAGACAACTTGCCACCACTTGAGTAGACTATAGAGACAAGGAAAATATGTCCCAGACATGTTTCCTTGATTTAAGGATTGCTGATTTTTTCTTTTATTTGTCTTTTATGACACTTTTTGTGAGTAAAATTAATTTTAAGTGATTAAAATCACTAATTTGACTCACAAAGTGGATACTTAGGTAAAGTGGGTATTCTGAGTGTAAAAACAAATACCCCCAAGGCATATAATGCCTCCTAGTACCATTTTTTTTTAACTTATGACTTATTTACAATTAAAATATCCCGTTTTGAGAGAATTTTTTTATTGACTCAAAACATTAAAAATCCTAAGGGGGACTTAGCGCAATTTCCATATAACTCAAGATGATGACTTAGCATGGTAATATAAACATTTTAGACACTAGACTTGGGTAACCAAGCTAAGGTCTAACCATCAGTAACATACCCCAGCTTTGGAGGTATTTGAGTGAAAAAACTTAGAAATTATAACTCGCCTAAAATGAATTTCAGGTAAGAAATAATTAACAAGTGAAAAAAAACACTCTAGAGTATGTACTCATGATCAAGTCTTAGGAGGCCAACCCTTTTACAAATTCTTAATGCTAATCTCATCTTATTACAATGCCCCATAGGGGATGGAAATGTGAAAAAAGGTGGTCAATTTGACTGGCTGGACTTCTAAACTCTGAACTTTGAGCAACTGACTGCTCACTCTTTGCCGGCTCAACTGCAAGTCCATCCTAGTGCAACTTGGTGGATAACAATCCTATTAAATTCCTTCCTAGTAGATAGGAGGTGGCTAGGTGCATCTAGGGAATATCTAAATGGAAGAAGACGGTCCATCGAAATACCCACCGACTCCAAAATATATGAGACCCTTGCAAACCAACACTGGGCATGGCTAGGAGGGCTAGCTAAAGCAACGGACTTTGATGAATGATAGGCCGAGTATGGATACCGGTCCTGTCCCTTCACCGAATCAGTGAAACTACGAATGCAATGCAAAAGTGAAATGCGGTTGAAACAAGTCTCAATTTGGAGGGGTTGGGTACCAGGCTCTACAAGAATGATGGGTTGTGATAATGCCTGCGTGCATTTGGTGATGCATCGAAGGAGAAGGGTTTGTACTCTCTCGGCCGAAGCCCAATCAGAGTCTAGCAAACAAGGCCCCTAAACCTTTGAGCCATAAAGTATTGTGGGCCAAACAAGGGTATCCATGAGGGACATCTTGGATGGTATGTCTTGAAAACGGTGCCGAAAGCACTGCCTCTTGAGAATGGCTAGGGATTTGTAATCCTTGTTGACATGAGGCTAAAGAGCATGTCTCAAACTGAAGCGAGGCCCTGAGAATTGCATCCCCAAGTAAGTATAGGTGTTGGTGATCTCAATCTTCTCCTCTTTAAAAACGAAAAGAGGAAATTGGACATCTTGCAGTAGAAATTGGCCGATTTGCAACAGAAATTGGCAGTACAGCAGTGAAATTTGTTCAATTAAGCAGCACTTATATAGATTTATAGCAGAGATGTGTGTTTTCTGCTGCCTTTTTCAGAAATTTCACTATGTTCGCAGAATTTTTTCAGATTTGTGGCATATCCAGCAGTTCGGTAGCGAATCTGAAGGTTTTCCAGCATTTTCTTCAACATATTTCAGTAGATTTCAGATTTCAACAGTTTGGGCAGGCATTTCTTTGTTTTTTCTTCCAGTATTTGCAATTTGGGGGAGGGAACAGAAGATTAGTAGCTGTAAGTCTCTATTTCAGCAGCAGATAGGGAGAAATTTATTGCTTATATTGCTTTAGTTTATCTAATATCATGTTGGAGGGTAAACGGAAGTTTTCTAGGAAAAATTATAATACTTGGAAACAAAGAATGTTAGCTATTTTTGAATAGCCATGTTTAGATCAGCTTGTTTTGGGGAAGGAAACCTGACTTGCAACAACCAAAAAAGACCAGGACTAGTTTAATGAGTGAAATAGAGAGGCCAAAATTTTAATAACAAAGCTCCATGTGACCAAAGATATGATCCCAGAAGTGCAGATTGGCAGGTACGTGACAGACATTTGGAAGCAGTTAAAAGAGTTGCATGAAACCTTAGACAAAGGTAGAGCCCTCTTCCTTAAAAATAAAATATTTTCAACCAAAATGAATGAAAGCGAATCTTTACAAGGCCATCTCATAAAGATCAATGATATTATAGAACAACTAAAGGCAATTGGGTAGAAGATGGAAGTGTTAGTTTTGTAGCTCGGTAGGTGTCTCTGTATGGGCCTAAGTGTCCTAGGCATGCTGATGGACACATTAAATACCCAGATCAACTTTATTTATTTTATTCTAAGTTTTAACTTAGGAAAAATTAAAAAGTCACTTAAATGAATTTTTTCTCAGATTTCTGAAAAGTCACTTTTTAGAAATTAATAATTCACAAAAGTGTATTTTTGGAGGTTTTTAGAAGTCTCTTGAAAAAGTGAATTAGAGAGATAAATAGAAGGGTTGAGGATGAGAGGGACACACATTCTCATTTGTGAGAAGAGGAAGAGGGTGCTTGGTCAAGAGAAGGAGAGGGCAAGCAACTGAGGAAGAGGGCGAGTTCTGGGCTAGACTTGGGCAACCAGTGGAGGCCGAACTATGGCCATACTGGACAACAGAGAGAGGCCAAACTTAGGCCACATACAACAGATTTCAGGGGGCCGTTTTTCAGGGCCGAAAAAGCGGGGCCGAAAAAGTAGGTCGAGTTTGCTGGGTTGTTTTTTTGCTGAGTGAGGAAACTTGCTGAGGAAATTTATGATTTTCTGCTGCTATAAATTCTCTTGAAAGCCCATAATAGAAGCCCCTCTTTGCTAGTTTTCCCCACATTCGGGTTTCCAGGGTATTTCTGGTGTTGTCCATTTTATGTGTTTGGTTTTTTGTATGTGCTATTGCTGCTATTTTGGTTAAATAAATTAGCTGTAATATTTATGCATAATTTTCTGAGTTTATATCAGCATTGATTAAATTATGGTTAGATAAAATTATTAGCATAATATTCTGGTTGCTGAGTTATAGGAAATTTAACAGGAAGAAGGAGATATGGTGGGAATCACTTTGAAGATTTAACCAAGTTTGTTTGAGCATTTTATTGAAATCCTTAATATTACTTCTACTGACATTGACTTAAAGTTTGAAGAGTTGAGCACTAAACTCTTGTAGCAAGATAGGTAGAAAAAGCAGTTTGCCAGTGGGATTGAGGGTTCAAAGTGTTAAAAATTAAAGCAGCTTCAAAGTTTATTCTTTACCAAGCAGCTCTCCTCAAGCAGCTCTCCAAGTTGCCAGCTGTCCTTAAGCTGCCCCCTTGCCAGATGTCCTTAAGCTGCCCCCTTGCCATCTATCCTAGCTAGGTCGGCCACCTACCTAGCTAAGTCGGCCCTAACCTAAAGTTCCTATCCTAACTTCTATCCTATATAAAGAGAAGGAATCGCCCTGTTCTTAATTTATTATTTTTGATATCAGTTTATATATCAGTTCTGATATCTGAGTTAAGTACTCTATTTTTGAAGGAGCAACTAAGCTATTTCTGTGGGAGCAACCTAGTCTTATTCTGAGGAGAAGCTATTTCTGTGGGAGCAGCCTAGTCTTATTCTGAGGAGAAGCTAAGCTATTTCTGTGGGAGCAACCTAGTCTTATTCTGAGCAACAACTAAGCTAGTCTGAGGGCGCAGCCTAGTCTTATTCTGAGCAGCAGTTAGGAGGTTCATTTATCAGGCTATTCTGGACAACAACAATTTCTTTGTTTTGAACAACAATAATTTCTCTGTTCTGGACAACAACCAAAGGCTGTTCTAGACAACAACTGAGAGGATTTCTGTAGCAGCTGATAGCTCTGTTTTTGGACAGCAAATAGGAGACAAAGTTACTCTGTTATGAGGTCAAATCTGAGGCAGCAGAAAGGAGGACAACAACTCTGTTCTGAGCAGATTTGTAATAAAGGCTTAGTACTATTGTCTTGTAAGTTCATTGTACTTGTTTGAGTGATCAATATATCACAGAAGTTTGCTGGGTTTTCTTCCCCTTGAGGGTTTCCCAGGATAAATACTTGTGTCTTTGTGATTGATTGTTTTTATACTTTAGTTTATTTGCTTAAGATTTGAAAGAACACTACTGTTATATTCTATATCTGTTTATGCTTGAAAATTCAGCATGGTATCAGAGCTCTAGGGTGTGAAAGAGCTCAGTTCTGCAGTCTGCTAAGAGCCTACGCAGATCCTTAGGAATGATTCAAGCATAGTATTGCAGAGATGTCTTCCATTTCTGTAAGACCCGAGGACAGACATGAAGGGGCTTCAAACTTTAATGTTTGGAAAGCCAAAGTCCTAAGTTCTAACTATTCTGGAAGAATATCACTTGGACAACTTTGTGACCAACACAATAGAAGAGCCCACCTCCAATGCAGGAAGGACAACCTTCAAGAAGAATCAGGCAAGGGCAAAGAGAATTGTATTTGATTCAGTCAAAGATAATATCATGCCTATTATAGCACCTCTGAAGACAACAAAGGAGTGTTTTGACACTCTATTCAATTTGTATGAAAAGAAGGCACCCAGTCAGAAGAGGGTTCTAAAGAATAAGCTTCGAACCCTCAAGATGGAGAAGGATGACTCCATAGCTTCATTCTTTACAAAGATCTCTCAGTTAAGGGATCAACTACTAGTCATTGGTATAATCATAGATGATGATGATCTCGTCCAGATTGCCGTGGATGGTCTTCCATCTTCTTGGGAGACATTTCTTGTCGGGATAAATGCTCATGAAAACTAGCCAGACTTTGAAAGGCTGTGGCATGATTGTCTGCAAGAAGAAGGGAGAATTCATAGTAGAAATGGTACTTCAAAGGAACAAAACCTTGCTCTAGCAGCAAGAACAAGGAAAGGGAGAAGATTTACTCCTCAAAAGAAGTTTCCTTAGAAGGAGAAAAGTAAAAATAGCTTCAAAGGGAAAGAGTTTGATATGTCAAAAGTAAAGTGCTTCAACTGTCAGCGAAAGGGGCACTTTGCTAGAGATTGCCCAAAAATCAGAAAAGGAAACAAAGGCAAATATCGTGCTTCTATTGCTGTAGAAGATGAGTCTCGAAGAGCAAAGACAAAAGAGGCTTTCAGTAATCAAGAGACCAGGAGAGAATACTACCTTATTTCAACACTCTCTGGTTCTCTTACAAATGGTGCTGAATCTTGGTTGATAGATAGTGGAGCTTCCAGGCATATGCCTAGAAATAAAGAAGTCCTTAAGAACTTCAAGGAGAAGTTCTCTTTTCAAGTAGAACTTGGAGATAATGCCAGCTATACAATCAAAGGACTTGGCTCAGCATCATTTCAGCTTGAATCTGGAGGTGAGCTACACATTGAAGAAATTTTGTATGTTCCTGGTTTAAAGAAGAACCTTATTTCTGTTGCAGTATTGGAAGATAAAGGTTACAGGGTAATCTTTATGGACATGAAAGCTCTCCTATGGTTGAAGAATCAAGATCTAAGTTCAACAATTGTGATTGGAGTTAGAGAGGGAGGCCTTTACAAATTTCCAGGACATATCCAAGCTTTGGTTCATGCTTCAGTTAATCAATCTGAGCTGTGGCATAGAAGGTTTGGACATATTCACTTCAAAGGCCTACCTTTCAGTTTGATCATGATGGTATTTGTAAAGGTTGTATTCTTGGTAAAAACATAAAGAAATCCTTTCCTAATAGTAACTCAAGGTCTAAAGGAATTCTGGATTTGATTCATTTAGATGTATGTGGGCCTATGTCATCTCCCTCCTTGAATGGATGTATTTATTATGTAATTTTCATAGATGACTTCTCTAGAAAAACTTTGATCTATTTTCTAAAAGCAAAGAATGAAACTTTTAGTAAATTTCTAGAATTCAGAGCATTGATTGAAAATCAGACTAAAAAACATATACGTACTTTGAGGACTGACAATGGTGGAGAATTTGATTCTTGTTAGTTTGATGACTTCTGTAAAGAAGTAGGAATCAAGAGACAACTAACTGTGCCCTATAACCCTCAACAGAATGGGATTGTTGAGAGAAAGAACAAAACAATCTGTGAGGCAGCTAAAGCCATGATGTGTGATTAGGATCTTCCCCCATCACTTTGGGCAGAAGCCACAAACACTGCAGTTTATATTCAGAATGGAAGTCCTCATGCTATTTTGGGAGAAAAGACTCCAGAAGAAGCGTTCACTGGCGAAAAGCCAAAAGTGGGACACCTAAGGATTTTTGGATGTCCAATTTTCATTCATATACCAAAAGAGAAAAGAACTAAGATGGAGCCTTCTGGAAAGAAAGGAATCTTTGTTGGATACAATGAAACATCCAAGGCATACAAAATCTATGTTCCAGGCCAAAGATTTATCGAGGTAAGCAGGGATGTAACTTTTCATGAAGAAGCTGCATTCAAGCATTCTAAAGAATCACAACAAGATACAAAGATGGAGGAACCTGAAGAGCCATTGGATCAAGTTGATACTATGGATCTAGTAGAATAGATAGAGAGACATATGGAGGTACCTCCTGCTAAGAGGAAGCCTGCCTGGTGTAGAGAAATTCTGCGAGAGGCAAAAAAATATGTAGCTCCTTTAGGTACTTTCAGAGAAAGTAATAGACCTCAAAGATTTTCAGGTTATGTGGCTCTTATGGCTCAGATTAGCGATGCAGAGCCCACCAATTATGAGGATGCTGCTACGCAGCAAGTATGGAAAGATGCCATGGTGGAAGAATATCAATCCATCATGAAAAATGATGTATGGGAAGTAGTACCAAGATTGGAAGGAAAATCTGTGGTTACTTCCAAGTGGTTGTTCAAAATCAAGCATGCAGCTGATGGAAGTATTGAGAAATACAAAGCGAGATTTGTGGCTTGTGGTTTTTCTCAAAACGAAGGTATTGACTATGATGAAACATTCGCACCAGTTGCAAGGTATACTTCCATTAGGACCATCATATCCCTCGCTTCAGTTTTGGTTGGAAACTTTACTAGATGGATGTAAAGACTGCATTTCTAAATGGTCAAGTTGAGGAAGAAGTATATATAGAACAACTAGAGGGTTTCGTGGTTCAAAGAAAGGAATAACATGTGTGCAAATTAAAGAAAGCACTATATGGGCTGAAACAGGCACCAAGAGCCTGGTATGCGAGAATCGAAAACTATCTTCAAAGCTTGGATTTTTCCAAGAGTGCAGCTGATCCCAACCTTTATTTTAAGGTAATAGAAAATCATCCTCTAATTTTGATTCTATATGTTGATGATTTATTTCTTACTGGAGAGGAACAATTGATAGCTCAGTGTAAGAGGAAGCTCACTTTTGAATTTGAAATGAAAGATATTGGACTCATGCATTACTTCCTTGGTTTGGAGGTATGGCAAAGATTAGATGGAATTTTCCTTTCTCAAGGGAAGTATACAATTGATATATTGCGTAGATTTGGTATGCTAGATTGTAAGCCCATGTCTACACCCATGGTATCTAACTTAAAGAAGTTACATGAGTCAGATTCTGGATCAGACTTGGTGGATCCATCCTTGTATAGGCAGCTTATTGGATCCTTAATGTATTTGATCCATACAAGGCCTGATATATGCTTTGTTGTAAGCACCTTGAGTCAGTTTATGTCTGAGCCAAGACACAAACATTGGATTGCTGCTAAACATATTCTGAGATATTTGAGAGGATCCATTGCATATGGACTTAGATACACTTCCAGTGGAGGAGTGTTGCTTCATGGTTATGCTAATTCAGACTGGGCTGGGAGCTCAGTGGACCAGAAAAGTACTTCCGGATACTGTTTTAGCTTGGGTTCAGCTATGATATCTTGGTCAAGCAAGAAACAAAGCTCTATAGCACAAAGTACAGCTGAAGCAGAATATATAACAGCCAGTAATGCAAGCAGAGAAGCAGTGTGGCTGAGAAAGTTTCTGTCTGGGTTGTTTCAAGAAAGGTTAGAAACARCTGTTATCCATTGTGATAACCGGAACTGTTTAAAGCTCACAGAGAACCTAGTCTTCCATGATAGATCGAAGCGTATTGAGATGAAATATCATTTCATTAGAGACATGGTCCAAAGACGTATCATCAAGCTGCAGTACATTCGTACTGATGAGCAGATAACGGATATTTTGACTAAGCCTCCGTCACTTGGAAAATTTGTGTACTTCCGGGACAAGCTTGGTATGGCAGAAAATGTGTCCCTCACTGAGAGGGAATAGTAGCATCAAAAGGTATTCTCCAATGTGAGGCCTTAAGTGGCCACCCTGAAGCTAGCCAGGGAGATTTGGAGAATCAACCAGTCTTGTGAGGTATTGACAAAAGCCAGGGGGAACATACAACCTCTGTGAGTCAAACCAAAAGTCAAGACGAACGAGATGCTATGTAAGTCTAATGCAAAAGTCAAGTGGAACGTACAACCTCTGTGAGCATAGACAGTCTAGTGCAAAAGTCAGGGGGAACGTACAACCTTCATGAGCATAGACAGACTAGTGCAAAAGTCAGGGGGAACATACAACCTTTGTGAACCTAGTCAAGTCTTGTGAGTTTTGTGTGTCAAAGCAAAAGTCAAGACAAGTCTTGTGAGCTTTTTGTGTCAAAGCAAAAGTCAAGACAAGGAAATGTGAAAAATTCTCCCAGGTCTTCATGATGAGCTATGAGCATTCCTTAGGGACTGGCCACCCCCAAGTGAAATAACTCTAGCAGTTGAGCATGGTTAAGGAGAACTAGATAATCACATTCCAAGATCCTTATCTGCATAAGGATATGAAACTTCTTGTGATATATTGATCCTATCAACAAGTCAATGATCGTGTGCAATAGAAAGAACTGTGTGGATGTGGATGCTTGAAGAATACCCTCTTTGCTGAGAGGGAGTGTTAAAAATTAAAGGAGCTTCAGAGTTTATTCTTTACCAAGTAACTCTCCAAAGCTGCTCTTCTCAAGCAGCTCTCCAAGTTGCCAGCTGTCCTTAAGCTGCCCCCTTGCCAGCTGTCCCCATGCCACATATCCTAGCTAGGTCGGCCACTTACCTAGCTAAGTCGGCCCTAACCTAAAAGATTTTCCTAACTTAAAGTTCCTATCCTAACTTCTATCCTATATAAAGAGAAGGAGTCGCCCTCTTCTTAATTTGTTATTTTTGATATCAGTTTATATATCAGTTCTGATATATGAGTTAAGTACTCTCTATTTCTGAAGGAGCAGCTAAGCTATTTCTGTGGGAGCAGCCTAGTCTTATTCTGAGGAGAAGCTAAGCTATTTCTGTGGGAGCAGCCTAGTCTTATTCTGAGAAACAGCTAAGCTATTCTGAGGGAGCAGCCTAGTCTTATTCTGAGCAGCAGTTAGGAGGTTCATTTATCAGGCTATTTTGGACAGCAACAATTTCTCTGTTTTGAACATCAATAATTTCTCTGTTCTGGACAGCAACCAAAGGCTGTTCTAGACAACAACTAAGAGGATTTCTGTAGCAGCTGATAGCTCTGTTTTTGGACAGCAAATAGGAGACAGAGTTACTCTGTTCTGAGGTCAAATCTGACGCAGCAGAAAGGAGGACAACAACTCTGTTCTGAGCAGATTTGAGGGCAGATTTGTAATAAAGGCTTAGTATTATTGTCTTGTAAGTTCATTGTATTTGTTTGAGTGATCAATATATCACAGAAGTTTGCTGGGTTTTCTTCCCCTTGAGGGTTTCCCAGGATAAATACTTGTGTCTCTGTGATTGATTGTTTTTATATTTTAGTTTATCTGCTTAAGATTTCAAAGAACACTACTGTTATATTCTATATCTGTTTATGCTTGAAAATTCAGCACAAAGATGGCTTTGGTAGCCAACTTCTAGGGCAAAGGCAAGTTTGCTAAGAAGAATGAAGGAAGAAACAAAGAGGGCAGCAACAAGACAAATGGCTCAAGTAACAAAAGACCTTTAAATGTCATTATTGTGGCAAGCTAGGCCATAAGAAGAAATTTTGTAGGAAATGGTTATGGAATGAGAAAAATAACTAAGGGTCTAAGAAGTGAGCTGATGATACAAAACGTATGGAAGAGGAGGATCTGTTTGTGTTTATGGCTAGGGATAAAACAAACAAAGTAAAACCATCTGCTAGGTATATAGATTTGGGTGCATGTCATCATTTTACCAATAGCAAAGATTGGTATATTAAATATGGTTCTAAATTCTAATGTATCTTCTACTGACTATATGGTTTTTGGTGGTGGGGGGGGTGGGGGGGGGGTTAGAGTAGATGATAAAGGAAATGGGCGGATAACCTTGTTAGGTAAAAAGATGGTCTTCCTTAATGTTTACTATGCTCCAGGAATGGGCAAGAATTTACTTTATGCAACTTGCAAGTGAGATTATGAAGCACAACCCCCACTTGCATGTTATTTTTAGCAATCACAAATGCTATTTTGTTGATAAGATTAGTAAGAAGACACTTGCTCTTGGTATTGAAGACAATGGGCTTTTCGGGTTGGTTGATGGAGTGGAGGTGAAAGAGCTTGCTTTGATGGCTAAAAGTGGTCAAAGTTGCAGTTCACTTTGTCATCAAAGGTATGGGCATTTAGATTTGAGAAATATTTCTTATTTGGATAACAAAAGTTTGGTCGATGGCCTTCCAGAGATACAAAATCAACAAGGGGTTTGTGGAGCATGTCAGGTTGGAAAGCAACACAGGTCTTTGTTTGAAGGAGGACAAGCTTGGAGAGCTAAGGAGGTCCTTCAGTTGATCCATGTTGACATTTGTGGGCCTATGAAGATAACATCTGTCTCCAGTGCTAGGTAAATTTTACTATTTGTAGTTGACTTCTCAAGGAAAATGAGGGTGTACTTTCTGAAGTTAAAATTAGATGTTTTGCCGAGTTAAAAAATTTCAAGGTTTTGGTAGAAAACCAATTTGGGAAGAGCTTTAAAATTCTCAGATCATATAATGGCAGGGGATTTTTCTCTCAAGAAGGCATTCAAAGGCAATAAACCACAACCTATACTCCACAACAAAATGAAGTGGTAGATAGGGAAAACTATATGATTATTGATATGGCAAGGTGTATGTTAGAGAACAAGTCCATTCCTAACAAATATGGGGTGGAAACAATACACACATTAGTGTATTTGCTCAATTGGTCTTCAACAAAACTGGTCAGCAAGAAGAATCTAGAAGAAGCATGGTCTGGACAAAAAGGCTTCATGAAGGTGTGTAGCCCCAAATCCATCCAAATGCTCCATGAGTACCAGTTGCAAACCCCATCAATGTGAAACCTCATACAATATGAGGTGTAACAGGTGGTACAACACCTATGACGATTTTCACTGGGATGAGTTGCTTGATATGAAGGAAAAAGGAAGACCAAAGAGAGGGAAGACATCTGATACGGTGAATTATGCTTTGATGGAAAACCTTCAATACTCATTTGAGCCTCAGGGATATGAAGAAGCCAAAGGAAGTTTGGAATGGGAACATGCTATAAAAGCCGAACATGAGACCTTGATGAAGAATTAGACATCATCTCTCACAAGGCTACCTCTAGGGAAAAAAACCCATTGGTTGTAAATAGGTCTATAAGTCAAGAACAAGGTAGATGGGACATTTGATGAGCACAAAGAAAGGATGGCTGCAAAGGGCCTTGTTTAGAAAGAATGGATTGATTATGAGGACACCTTTGCTCCTACAACGAAAATGGGAACAATCCGCTTGGTTCTAGCCATGGAAACAAAGTTTCGCTACAAATTCAAATGTATGTGAAGAGCGCCTTCTTCAAGGATTTCAAGTTCTAGGGAAGGAACAACTAGTTTGTAGATGGAAGAAAGCTCTCTATGGGCTAAAAAACGCTTCTAGTGCTTGGCACATAAAAATCGATAACTATTTGGGGGAATAGGTTTCAAAAGAATTCTTTCAGATCCCAACCTATATGTCAAAAGCGTGGATGGTGATGTACTGATTCTGGTGATATATGTAGATGACATCATCGTTACATGTAGCGAGGCTGGAGCAATTGCAAAGGTAAAATCAAATTTATGTTCATCTTTTGACATGATAGATTTAGGCCTCCTACGTTATTGCTTAGGTGTAGAAGTTTGGCAAACATATTTTTGTTTCACCAATGAAATATGCCAAAAGTTTGTTGGATAGGGTTCAGGATGGCAGATTGCAAAATCTCATCTACACCTGTGGAGAAAGTGCTAAAAATTTCAACGGAGACTTATTCAAAGGTAGTTAATGACATATAGTCTATAGGAAACTAGTGGGCAGCTTAATTCATCTTACAGCTACATCTTACAGCTACTAGGCCGGACTTGAGCTATGTTGTCAGCTATATCTCTTGATTTATGACATCTCCAAAAACAAAACATTGGACAACAACAAACAGGGTGCTATGATATGTGAAGGGAACATTATAATTTGGCGTTCTATATAGTAAGAGCAAGGAGGTTCAGTTGTGTGGCTATTCATAATCGATTTGGACAGGATCTGTGGATGACAAGAAGTCTACAGCAAGTTATGTTTCAATCTTGTAACAGGGGCAGTTTCTTGGATCAACAAGAAACAACATGCAGATTCACTTTCCTCTACCTAAGCAAAATATAGATTAACAGTACAAGGGACATGGGAAGTAGTTTGGCTTTGGAGAGTATTTGCAGATCTGCAAGTTGTTTAGGATGATGTTACTCTACTTTTCTATGACAACTAGGGAGTTCTCAGGTTGGCAAAGAACTCCATATTTCATTTGACATCTTGTAGAAGATGGAGTAGTTGAGCTGAAATATTGCTCAACTTAGGACCATATTGCATACATATTACATTCTCACCAAGTCTCTTGGCCCAAATAAATTTGTAAAGTCTAGAGACAAACTTTGTGTATTTCTGAAATGACCATTAAGGGAGGATGTGAGTTTATAATGGTCATCTACACTATAGACTTAGGCACGATAATAAAGTTACTTTATAACTTAGTTTAATTTGCTTAGTGTTGTATTAATGACTGAAAGTTCACTTGAGTCATGTTAGGGTTTAAATTTGTAAAGTATAGAGACAAACTTTGTGTATTTCTGGAATGATCATTAAGGGAGGATGTTAGAGTTTATAATGGTCATCTAGACTATAGACTCAGGCATGATAATAAAGTTACTTTATAACTTAGTTTAATTTTCTTAGTGTTGTATTAATCAGTGAAAGTACACTTGAGTCATGTTAGGGTTTAAATTTGTAAAGTCTAGAGACAAACTTTGTGTATTTCTGGAATGACCATTAAGGGAGGATGTCAGAGTTTATAATGGTCATCTAGACTATAGACTTAGGCATGATAATAAAGTTACTTTATAACTTAGTTTAATTTGCGTAGTGTTGTATTAATGACTGAAAGTACACTTGAGTCATGTTAGGGTTTAAATTTGTAAAGTCTAGGGACAAACTTTGTTTATTTCTAGAATGACCATTAAGGGAGGATATTAGAGTTTATAATGGTCATCTAGACTATAGACTTAGGCATGATAATAAAGTTACTTAATAACTTAGTTTAATTTGATTAGTGTTGTATTAATCACTGAAAGTACACTCGAGTCATGTTAGGGTTTAAATTTGTAAAGTCTAGAGACAAACTTTGTGTATTTCTGGAATGACCATTAAGGGAGGATGTTAGAGTTTATAATGGTCATCTAGACTATAGACTTAGGTATGATAATAAAGTTACTTTATAACTTAGTTTAATTTAATTAGTGTTGTATTAATGATTGAAAGTACACTTGAGTCATGTTAGGGTTTATGCATCCGTGTTAATGAATTATTTAGTGAGGAATAATAAAAAGTGAAGTTAAGATGGGTCAATGAAAGTTTAAGTCCTAGCCGTTGATCTAGAGAAAAGATCCAATGGTTGGGATCTCTCACGAGCTAGGGGACCCACTCCAACCCTAAACCAAAAAGGGAAAAAGACTACCGGGTGAGGATAGTCGCGTAGAGTAGATGGAGGCGGACTGAGACACAAAGAATGATGGGAAGACTTGCCCATACGCACTCGTGAAGTCACTCGCACCTTTGCGTACACAGACCGACTAGAGTCTTAGCCATTTTGATGTTTTACACAGGTCATAACAAAGGAAATATACACAATACAAAGTGTGTGGGTTCATTCTGAGCAGAGAATCCCGAGTTGCACGGGTCTGTACAAGCTATAGGAATCCAAACCATAAGCTACAGGAGTACGGGGTTCATTGACCGAGAAAAGGTTGTAAGAAGACAACTAACATATTTTTGTATTGTCTTTCTGTTGAGATAAATAATATATTACCTCCTTCAGTTTTCTGTCTCTGTTCTGTCTTGAGCTATTATTATTTTTCACAAAGAATGTGCATTCTCTGCTTGTTCGTATTTTCTTTTATTGTTTTACATGGTATCAAAGCCAGGTTAATTGGGACATCTCTCTTCTATTGAAATGGCAGAGGAAGAGTGTACGATCTATATGTCCTCCACCCAAACCAGTGAGATCTGGTATATAGATAGTGGAGGTTCCAGTCACATGACGAGCCACAAGCACTACTTTAGCAACTTAAGTGAGAAAGAATTTGGGTTTGAAATCCTACTCGTTGATGACTATGCTTACCAGCCAAAGGGGGTCAGAATTGTTAGGTTTGAGAGGGAGTCTGGCAAGCCTCTCTACCTATCAGGCATCCTCTATGCCCCTGGATTGAAGAAGAATCTGGTCTCAGTATCAACTCTAGAAGACAAGGGTTATGAGGTCTCCTTCAAGGATCGAAGGGCCTACATCAAGCCTAGGGGGTTGAGTAAGGGATCTGAACAAATCATTGGAGTAAGAAAGGACAAGTTGTATAAATTACAGTTTGACTCCCACTACGTTCTAGCAAGTAGCAATAGTATCAGGGACTATGAGTTATGGCACAGGCGAGTAGCTCATCTTGGACATAGTGCCCTTAAAATTTTGGGTAAGATCGTGACAAGAATGCCCTCAGTCACTTTAGAACACCATGAAATATGTAAAGGGTGTGTTCTAGGCAAGTATGTACGAGCACCCTTCCCCAAGAGTGAATCTAGGTCCAAGAGCATTTTGGACCTAATTCATACTGATATCTGTGGTCCCATGTCCTCATTATCCATAGGAGGAAAGTTCAAATACTACATCACTTTCATAGATGATTTCTCTAGGAAAACCTGGATTTACTTCTTGATGGGAAAAACCTCAGAAGAAGTTCTCAACAGGTTTCTCGAACGAAACTGATACAAGAAAGAGGATAAGGGCCCTCAGGTCTGATAATGGAGGAGAGTACACCTCATATGCCTTCAAGAGGGCTTGTGCTGAGGCTGGAATCAAAAGAGAACCGACAGTTCCTTATACCCCCCAACAGAATGGGGTCTCAGAGAGGAAGAACAAAGCTATTGTAGGTGCGGCAAAAACTATGCTGCATGATCAGAATCTTCCTAAGTTTCTCTGGGCAGAAGCTTGCAACACTGCAGTCTATCTTCAAAACACAAGTCTCCACAAAGTACTGGGAAATGTGATTTTGGAGGAGACATTTACCGTAAAGAAACCAAACATCAGTCACCTTAGGATTTTTGGGTGTGTTGCCTACTGCCATATCCTTGCTGAGAAAAGGACTAAGTTCGATCCTACCACTGAGAAGGGGATTTTGGTGGGGTATAGTGAGACCTCCAAAGCCTATAGAATATATATCCCCACCATCAGGAAAACTGTCCTACGCAGAGACGTAAAGTTTGAGGAAGAGAGAGCCCTCTGAAACTTGTATCAAGACAAGGACACCTCTAAAACTGAATCCCCCAGTCAAGAGGAGAAGATCTCATCAGTTGGGGTAGATCTTCCCATAGTGGAATATCAAGAGGAAGAGCAACCAACTACTTCCAAGAAAAGGAAACCAAAATGGGCTGAACAACTGTTGAAGGAATAAAATGAACAAGTAGAGTCTCCAAAAACTTCAGTTAGAACAAGTGTATCCCCTCAGAGGTATTCAGGGTATGCTGCTCTCATGAGTAGTATGATTGATTTAGAACCAACTTACTTTGAAGAAGCCATTGTAAGGAAGCCTGGGAGGGATTCCATGGTGGTAGAGTATGCCTCCATAATAAAGAATGATGTATGGGAAATTGTACCCAGACCATAGAATAAATTGGTGGTCAGCTCCAAGTGGATATACAAGATAAATCATGCAGTAGATGGAAGCATCGACAAACACATGGCTAGGTTTGTTGCTCGGGGCTTCTCTCAGAAGGAAGGTGTAGATTATGAAGAAACGTTTGCTCCAGTAGCTCGATACACCTCCATCCGTACTGCTATTGCTATTGCCACTCAGATGGGGTGGATAATACATCAAATGGACATTAAGACTGCTTTCCTTAATGGTAGTATTGAAGAGGAAGTCTATCTGGAACAACCCAAGGGATTTGAAATCCACGATAGAGTTAGCCATGTCTTTCGTCTAAAGAAATCTTTATACGGCGTCAAACATGCATCCAGAGCTTGGTACTCCAGGATTGACAACTATTTGCAGAGTATTGGATTTATCAAAAGTGATGTTGATCCAAACTTGTACCTCCTTATGAAGGATAGTAACATTCTTATACTTGTACTCTATGTTGATGATCTTTTCTTAACATGAGCAGAAACTCTTAAAGTAGATTGCAAGCAACATCTAGCCAAGGAGTTTGAGATGAAGGATCTGGGATTAATGCACTATTTCCTTAGACTTGAAATTTGGAAACAAGAGGGTAGGGCCTTTCTGGGTCAAGGGAAGTATACAATTGAGATTCTCAAGAGGTTTGGGATGGAGGACTACAAGCCCATGACCACTCCCATGATCACTAATCTCAAGAAATTAAGTTCATGTGAGTCTGAGAATCCAGTCTTCCATGATAGATCCAAGCACATTGAAATCAAATATCACTTCATCAGGGATCGAGTACAAAAAGGGGTACTAAAGCTTAAGTACATTTCCATAAATGAACAGATTGCAGACATCTTGACTAAAGGTCTGCTAAAAGGGAAATTTGAATATCTTTGTGAAAAATTGGGTATTGTAGAAAACCCATTCCTCAATAAGAGGGAGTGTTAACGAATTATTTAGTGAGGAATAATAAAAAGTGAAGTTAAGTTGGGTCAATGAAAGTTTAAGTCCCAGCCGCTGATCTAGAGAAAAGATCCAATGGTTGGGATCTCTCACGTGCTAGGGGACCCACTCCAACCCTAAACCAAAAAGGGAAAAAGACTATCGGGTGAGGATAGTCGCATAGAGTAGATGGAGGCAGACTAAGACAAGAAGAATCATGGGCAGACCTGCTCGTACGCGCCCGTGAAGTCACTTGCACCTCTGCATACACAGACCGAGTAGGGTCTCAACCATTTTGATGTCTTACACAGGTCACAACAAAGGAAATATACACAATACAGAGTGTGCGGGTTCATTATGAGCAGAGAATCCCGAGTTATACGGGTCTGTACAAGCTACAAGAATCTGAACCATAAGCTACAGGAGTACGAGGTTCATTGATAGAGAAAAGGCTGTAAGAACACAACTAGCATATTTTTGTATTCTCTTTCTGTTGAGATAAATAATATATAACCTTCTTCAGTTTTCTGTCTCTGTTTTGTCTTGAGCAATTATTATTTTTCACAAAGAATGTGCATTCTCTGCCTGTTCATATTTTCTTTTATTGTTTTACAATTCGGGGTTTATGTCATTCCTTTGCTATAAAGAGATGATTTTGCTCTTCTTTTGATATTCAAGAAGTATTTCTCTCTTTCAAGTTCTCTCTTGTGTTTTTGATTTCTTTGTGTGTTCGATTTTTGTAATAACTGGGCCTTGAGAGCTATCCAAGTTTCTTTTCTCCCACAACCTAACCACCAATGCTCTTTTATCCTCTTTGTTTTCCACCATGTTAAGACCTCTGTAGATTAACCATGGGGTGTTTGACAACTCATCAACTTGTTGAAATAATGTAACTGCAAAGAGTATTCTTATTCTTATTTGATTTATTATTCATTGGATCAATCCCCATTGTGGATTGATCATGTCGGCTATTGTAATAGGACCAAATCCCCTTTTACGGATTGGTCAAATGATAATTATAATAGGTAGAATAAGAAGTCGGCCCCAACAGATATTTAAGAGGCCCCATAATATAATTAAGGTGGTTATAACCAGTTGGAGAAGTCGGCCCTGCCAGTGAAGAGACACTTCACACCTGCCAGTCTAATATAAATAAGGAGGCTAGCGCCTCACTTAGACACACAACTCACTTGTTCATTTTGAGAGACAAGTTTCGGATCTGCTGTTNTGAAGAGACACTTCACACCTGCCAGTCTAATATAAATAAGGAGGCTAGCGCCTCACTTAGACACACAACTCACTTGCTCATTTTGAGAGACAAGTTTCGGATCTGCTGTTAAAGAAGGAGAGAGAGAGTGGCACATATCTGGGAGAGGATCTTCTGCATTTGTTTAAGAGATCTCTTGGCATTGTATTGGCTATCTATATTAAGGAAGTTTTGTTGGGTTTTCTTCCCCTAGAGGGTTTCCCAGGATAAATACTGTGTCTCTTGTGATTGTGTATTTCTCAGTGATCTTGGATTATGCTATTGTTATCTAATGAAATGCAAAGAACTATAATAATGGCTTAAACATTAACACAACCATCCATTGCTAGAAGGTTGTTGTAAGGTCTTTACTTGAGGTGCTATTGGCAATGGCTTAATCGACGATGCGCCGGGGAAACATGAACAAGGGTGCACAACGAGTCCATACAATTTTGTAGCCTTGGTCACCGACTTGTGGATGGCAATCATGAGACGGTGAGGACGATGTACTAGTGTGTAGGCTAGGAGGACCAATGATGTTTTTCCTAGCAAGGAAAAACCACTGATGAGGTGCTGCATAGTAGGCTTCGACAGAGGATGATGGGACTCGGCAATGTGATATCCACTTTTCTTGTTTATTGTTGTCTCAGTCTAGCTCTGCCATACCTTAGACATTTGCCAAGTTGTTTGAGTCCTTTATGTAGACTGCCTAAGACTCAATCAATGTCTAAGTAGTTCATAGTGTCAAAATCTAGACTTCGCACCTCAAAACTCCTTGTCCACTTGTATGAATGACCAATGTTGAATGACTCCTTGAGTGAGTGACTTTACACAATGGAGGTGTCCTCTTTATATAGTGGAAGGTGCCTTGCAACCCACTCCACGTTCAAAGTGGACCCAATGTGCAATCCACCATACTGTTTTCCAAGTCTTTGGAACTCTCAACTCCCTTGGGTCCACATGTTTGGTTTGGGTCGTGCGCCCTCTTATCGCGGGATTTGTACTTATGCCAAAGCCCCAACACAAGTCTCCAAATACACATAACAACAGGATAACCCACCACTGTCACCATAGTAGGAAATCCCCACGTTTTAGGGATGGATGAAATCCAACCCAGGGGAGGCATCCCCGGTAACCTCAAGGGATTGGATAGCAAGTGATATAGACAAGCTAGGAGCACCCTCTCACTGGTTACCTAAGTCAAAAGGTCTATGTCTGTGAAATTGAGGCAAAAGGGAGATGTTTTGGGTACCTGTCTAGAACAAGACAATTATAGCATGTATATATTAATTTCCAAGTACCAATATGATAATAACACCTCAACATACAGTAGATATGAAGATATATGCTCGCTGATATAAAATTGCAGCAAACTAACAGTTTACAACAATAATTAGTATTTTGTAACAGCCACAAGAAATATAGATCAGAGTTGCATGAAATCACAGTGAAAACTTAACAATTATCTAGTAGATCAATTATCAACTATTCCAAGCAATTTCTGAGTATGTTAGCCAATGATTAGAGTGGATTTTGCAGCAAATTACAGCAGTTTATATTGCTGTAACAAAGATTTGCAACAGCAGCAACTAAATTAGTAGTTTAGGCTAATCTAGGGTTAGAGAAAGTTAGTGGAAGCTTTAGACAATAGAGTTTAAGAGTTTGTTTGATCAAATTCCTTCACAAGAGCTATGATACTAGTTCCTTTTGGGCTATGGAGTCAATTACAACAGCTCTATAAACTCAATTTGGAGGATGATGATAATAATATCCAATATGTAGGGCTTGAGATCTAAGGTGCTAGCACCTTAGGGCCTTAGATCTCAAGAAGATAATGCCAAAGTGTAAGAACCCTTGGGCTTTAGCGTATCTTTCTTGCCTTCTAGGATTGTAATTTTGTCACAACAAGCTTCTAGAACCAATTCCTAAAGTGCTAGCACTTTAGGGCTTTAGGAGTTTGGTCTAGATGAAGTTTCTTAACAAATCAATGGATGAAATAATCTAGACAGAGGAGGAAACACCTTATGCTCCTCTCCTAGGGTTTACATGAGAAATATAGCTTTAATATGAACAAGTAAAATTTACCATAAACATTTAACACATCAAAGAAATTGCAGATTTTACTTACTTCACCAAGATTAACCAAGCACAAACCCTAGTTGCAGAAAATTCCACCAAGAACAAGTCAAGAAACATCCACAAATTGTCCTCCAAGAGATAGCGCATGAGTAAAAGAGCCAATGTTGCCCAAAAGGGAAAAAATTTCAGTCCTTAATCCTCTTGTGTGAGGACTAGTTATGTGAAAATGAATTGGCAAGGTCTCTTATTTATAAGAGACCTTGCAGCATAATTTTTTAAAATGTCAATGTAAAAATAGGAGGGCCGACCCTACAAAATGCCCTTATAAATTCAAAATTTAAATTTTACATAAAATATCCCTTTAAAGGGTGACGCCATCCTTCTAAAAGGTGATGTTGAGTTCCAAGAAGATAACGTTGAGGGTGCTAGGTGGAACATTGGGCCTCCAAGGGCCATAACATGCCCTCAACTGCCAAAACAAAGTGCCAAGTGTCCTTTTCCATCAATGTTCATCCATCAAACCCTAGCCCTCTCCATGGTCACATCATGGGCTAGGTGAGTGACGTTCTAGGCCTCCAAAGGCCAACGTCCAAGTGGGAAAAAGTGGGAGCTCGTCATCTAGCCATGCCATAGTGCCTCCAAAGGCAACGACCTCCTTCTTCAAGGTGCAAACGATCATCACAAGGTTGTCCCAGACGTGGGGCCTAGCACTCATCGTTGGGCTCCAAAGCCCTCATGAAGGTTTGAACAGAGTCATCTCCTCATGAATATGTGTCCACCGGGCGAGGTCCTGCAAAGACAAACATATGCGCCCTCCAAGGGTCCTTAAGTCACAAGAATCATGCCAAGTAAGCCACATCTAATAATGGAACCACCCAAACATGTGCATCAAACACCCCTTTTCAAACTAAACAAATGCTCAAAGACCTTATACAATTTGTCAAATTTAGGTGTGGGAGGGGTGTCAAGGCATCCTATTGGGTCAGTCAATCCCCAAGTCAAAGGTGCTTCCCAAGGAAAACCTATCTAAGTCATGTGTAAGTATGAGGTGGAGTGGGGTAAGACTTCTAGGCATGGGGTTCATGACATACAGGGGTTTGTATTGTCTCATTTATGGGTGCCTTTGTAGAGGGTGTGCTGCCCTTCGTCCGCGATGCAATTTTTTTTCCAATCCCATTCATTGCCATTGATTATTAGAGTCCAAACATTGAGTACTATATGCAAGGGAAATTAAAGAGTACCACAATGCCACTTGAAGCTAGGATACATTGAGTGCCATGTGCAGTGGAAAGTAAAAGACACTGCAATTCACCCCCTTGACAAGATGGACATTTTTTTAATGTGTAATTTGCTTTTGTAGGTCTTTCAATTTTTAAAGAGAAACATTTCATTGTTCTCAAGACCTCTTGGGCGAGCATCTTGAAGGTTTATGATTGGCTTTTATCTTTTGCTAGCTACATTTCCCTCTAGGCCTTCAACCCCTTCTTCCCATGAAATGAGGTACAACCCCTTCTCGGGTCAATGCACCCGGAAACCCAAAAGATGAGGAGACGAAATGGAAGGAGTATGGAAAATGAAAAATATGATCGGGAATGGCACGATGACTCTTCAAGTAACCCCCAATAGCACCCCATTCTCGAGGGCGACCAACTTGCTAGGACGCAATGACACCCACCAAGATGAAATAAGGCAAAAGGTATAATTTCCAAGCAAATGTTCTATAATGAAGAAAGGATTCTTTGCAACATATTCAAATGCTTCAATTATTAAAGTGACACTTACCACGAGACCAGACTTATTACCTCATGGATCAAGACCTAATGTCTTCTGGGGCCAGGTCGGTGTGATGGATGCTGCTCTACTGCTAGTGATGTATGGTGATGCATCAATGAACAGGAGGGCTCCTGTGGGGCTATGCTAGTCAATCCGGCTCTTGTCACTCCATGTGTGCAACCTGCGGGCCTCGAGATATGATCTCCTTAGTTACCCCTAGCCTCGAGGGGGACACACTCAAGGCGTTCCAACCGTCTCATTTGTCTAATGGTTCCAACCGTCTCACTTGGACAACATACAAGGTGCTTCTTGCCTTCCTTGAGTGTCTAGGTCATGCTAAGCATCCATTCATCCAACTTGTGATGTGCGCCCAATTGCCAAGGCACTCTTGCCTGTAGACTAAGGCTTTGTGCCCACAAGTCAAGGCACTTACCCAATGTTTCATGAACCAAGGAATGTTTGTCATCCAAGACACTATGTGGTTTCTCTAATAAACCCTAATGACAACCCTCATATTGTTTCCATACTTAGCGAGATTGCTTTGCCAAGTTCTTCGACACTTAGACATGCCTTGCCATTGTGCAAGACTTCCTAAGGCATGCTCATCCAACCTTGTAACTTGTCATCACAACCAACTGAAGCCTGCCAATGATCGTCTCAATGGATGGGTGGAGGTGCCCATTGCTAGCTTCAAGGCAAGGGCCTTACATCCTCCCCCACTTAAAGTTATTTCCATCCTCGACAATCATGGTCGACTCCTTCAACCACTTCACAATGCCACTACCAAAACCACCATGCAACTGACCCCTGCTCAAACTGCCTTTGAACAGAATTTCCTTTGTCCAAATTCTACCAAACACTATTTCCTCGATGCCTATGCTATCATTGCTGCCTATTGTTGTTGTTGCAACTCAACTGCCCAACATTTTTGTAGCTGCAACTAAATTGTCCAACTTTGTTGCTATTGCCTACTGCTATTGCTACAACTAAACTATCCAACGTTCTTGTTGTTCCCTATTGTTGTTGTTGCAACTCAATTGTTCAATTTTGTTGCTACTGCCTACTGCTATTGTTGCAACTCAATTGTCCAATGTTGTTGTTGTTGCCACAACTCATCCGCTCAATGTTACACTTCTTAAAGTTACTACTTTTTTAGTACTTTGACCAATCTACCATGCTTTTGTACACTAGATCCTTTCAAGTCTTAAACTAATTGGGTAACTAATCCAACTATCGTGTCCAAACCATAAGAATGCATTTCTTCATGCCCGAAATAGTCATTTCCATCCCCTCTTTAATTTGCTGTACAACTTTGTTGAACGAAGGAAAGGTCTCCACCTCTTCCTTAACATTGTCAAGTCAATAACCTCTTGCAACCCAACAAAGTTTTCCAAGGAACCAACTTAATGGCACTTTCATGCCCACTATCCTACTTCTTGGGTAGTAGGCCACTTAAAACGCCCTCAATGTGAAGAAGAGGACAACCAACATGGATTGTTGCCATCACAAGTTTCATCCTCTTGATAAACAAACTTCCTCCTTTGTCCAACTCTTCACTAAACTTGGCACCTTTTCCTCAGTGCCCTAGGTTCCATTACTTACTCCTAGATAGCGAGTTGCCTTGTGGCATTATGTCAATGAAAAGAAGATTCTAGGCAACATCCTGCCCAGAATCTGCTAAGTCACATGAATCGGTTGAAAGACAATTGTACCTCTTGCTCAAATACATCAAGAAAGGCACGTTCGAACCAATTTTGTTGTAACCTTCGACCAACAATCTTTTGATCTCTGAGTCGTCCTACCGGCCTTTTTGCCCAAGTGCACCAAAGGAGGGCTCAGATTCTTCCTTGGTTACTTCACACCAAGGTCAACATGCCTTTACCTGGTTAACTTTCTCTGCGATCAAGTACAACCCATGTAGGTCGAACGTTCCAAAGCATCCAGTTGTTGCCTTCGTGCAACTTGTCACTAGTTTGCAAGCTTCCTTGGCTGAATCTTCCACTATCTTCATATGTCTACTTAGATCTTGAACGAGTTGGACAATCTATGGAAAAATATTCTTTGTAACAAAGCAAACAAGCAACATTAACCTCTCGACTCAGGCAATTTCTACTACTTCCTTATTGTGAGCCATCGTCTTGGGCATCCTTCCTCCTGAACGATCCTAAGTTAGGTTGCAACTACACCTTTGCTTGGCCTGTCATAGCTTTCAACCTCTGTGCTGACCCAAGTCTTCAAGACTTAGCTTTACTCTTTGCACTTTCCAATCCATGGCCCCAAGCAACTGTTCCAAGAATCCTTCCTTCACCCAATGTTTTACTGCAACTTTTCCACTGGTGCACTTTGGTGTGACTACATTTTAAGATGACCCCAAAGGAAAGTCTTCCACAAACTCCACTTGATTTGGATAGTCTTGAAAACTCAAAGACTTACCAATTTTGTGTGGAACGATCTATCCAAGCTGCTTGCTGCATCAAGGCATGAATCTACTCCATTCCAATGCTCTATCTTCACTCACCCTTGCACCCACTTACTAGACTTGTCCCAGAACCTTTTGTTTGTTCCAAGCCTACCAAGATGTGGTGAAGAACGCCCAAAAACTGTTTTGAGAACAACTTGGTCCACCTAAAACATGGTGAAGAGCATCCAAGTTAGCTATGATACCACCTGTCATGAGGCGGATGACCGATGAGCTGCATTGTAGGCTTCGACAGAGGACAGTGTGACTTAGCAATGTGATGGATTGTGTGTTATTTGTGGTAAGGCAATAGTGTTGATAAGTGAATTGAAGGTATGTGAATGCTTGAGGAAGTAGGGACATGATCTTCATGGACTATCATGTGTTGGCTTAGATGGATGACAACATGGTTTCATGTTGGGTAGTCGATTGTTTAAGTATGCTTGGCTTGAGGGAGGCGATAGAAGATTCCCTATGGTTGGGTGGTGATGATGTAGCATCGCCTATGGTGAAATGAGCACTTTGACATTCCACACGGTTTTAGGTGCTTGGCTTGGGTTCACTTAGGACATGTCGGCTAGGCATAATTTGGGTGATACAAGCGGTTGATGGTCATGCCCAACTAGCAAGGTCACGTCGGTGCTGTGCGTCAACTAGTTTGCTTGAGTGGTATGGGACCCTCAAGTGGGACGAAAAGGCTAGCTCTGTGACAAATGGTATTAAAGCCACACTCGAATGTGGAAGTTGCAAAAGTGTCTCTTCACCACCAACACCCCTTTCATTGGAGGAGCTGATGGGGTCAAGTTGACAAGGATGTCAACAACTTAAGTGGGGGAGAATGTAAGGACCCAACTTGAGGTGCCGTTCGTAATGGCATGATAGATGGAATGCCAGGAAAACATGACTAAGGGTGCATAATGGTTCCATACGATTTAGTAGTCTTAGTGACTAACTCATGGGTGGAAACCGTGAGATGGTTAGGGCTGTGTACTAGCATGTAGGCTAGGAGGACCAAGGATGTCTTGCCTAGCAAGAGAAAATTATTGATGAGGTGTTGCATCGCAAGCTTCGCTAGAGGACAATGTGACTTGGCAATGTGATGGATTGTGCGTGTTATACGTGGAAAGACAACAATATTGATACATGCATTTAAGGTATGTGAACGTCTAAGGAAGTAGGGACACAATCTTCATGGACTATCATATGTTGGCCTAGATGGATGATAGCATGGTCTCATGTTGGACAGTCGGTTGTTCAAGTATGCTTGTCTCAGGGGAGGCGACATATGGTTTCCTATGGTTTGGTGGCAGTGATGCAACATTGCCTATGGTGAAATGAGCACTTTGACATTCTATATGGTTTAAGGTGTTTGGCTTGGGTTCTGTTAAGACATGTCAGTTAGGCATAGTTCGGGTAATACAAGCGGTTGTTGGTCATGCCGGTGCTGCATGACAACTAGGCTATGGGATGCTCAAGCAGAACGAAAAGTTTAGCCCCATGGAAATTTCTCTCTCAACACCATCATTAGAAGCATAAATGTTGACCAGGCACAAAAGATGGTCATCAAGGTTTAAAAGCATCCATACCAACCTTTGAGTAGGGTCAACACCCTACCCAACAACAATAGAAACAAGTAGAGGGGAAATAAGGGTGGTGACACCACTTTTCCCATTAGGGTGATCTGAATAAATACACTTAGCACCCGACCAGATAACACATAAGGTTGTACATAATAAGAATCCAGTTATCTTGATTTCCTACAAACACATGATATCCACCTAGTGAATCAAAGTCATGATATGATGGACTATATGTTTTCTTCCATTGTCACTCAAGCTCAGGACATTTCATGAAGCAACTTTCATTGGGAACCTACGATGCTGTGCATCTCCTTGTTGTCCTCGAGGCCATTGGGAGCACTATAAGGGTTCGAAACTGCAATTGGTTGTGCGAGAACATTCGGTTATCCAATGTGATATGCCTTGGTTGCTTGGGATGGCCATCAATCAAATCCTTTACCTAAGCATTTGGCAATGGGGGAGGAGGCCCAAAAACTCCTCCCTCCTTGTCAAATAGGTTCTAAAACCTATTGAAGCACTGACATGTTAGTTGAGGAGCTAGAGGCCTATTGAGGTTGGCAACCATTGAAGGTTGGGACTATCTAAAGTTGGCTACCATTGAGGTTTTTTGGGTCGAGGCCTTTTGCGGCTGATTATGCTTGTTTCAGTGAACAACTTTTTTCCAACCTACCTCAATATCATTGTTAACTTGAGAATTGAAATGTGCATGTGGGGTTTGAGTGGGTAGAGGGTTGGCTTGGGCAACTAAAGAGTAATCATAGATACAATGCTATGGGCTTTGGCACTAGAAGGAGGGATTAGGCATGTAAATGCACATGGCAGGCTGTTTGATCATTTTGTCACCTACCTTGATGACGACAAACACCTTCAGATCCACAGATTGGCTTTAAGGCAAAACCTACTCTGGAACCTAGGGTTGAAAAAACGTTTAGGTTCATGACAAATAAAGTCACCAAAAGGGATCAAGATGCATTCCAGGAATGACCAAAAGTTGTAGTGGGAGACTGGAAAACTCAACCTACACTGGGTAGGATAACTGAGTTACTTGGTCAGCAGAAAACCCTTCACTCCAACGGAAAAGATAACCAGTGTGTTCTTACAGATCCACAGGCCCCTCTTGATGATCTCAAGGACATGGGCCTTATCAACAATGTGGAACAAGAAGACTTTGGTCAAGATGTGCGTGTGGATACAATGCCACCCATGTGGCTACCAAACTTCCTTGGTGTTAGCTCCTATTGAGTAATGACAACTTCAGGGGGAACACAACTTACAAAATATCCCAATAGGGTTTCTTCACAAAAAGCATTACAAACATTGTCATACTCAATGATGAATATATCAATGGGGATTTCATCAGTTTTGAAATTACCTCATGAGATACATTTGGGATGAACCTATGAAACACCTTTGGTGGTACGATTGCCACTGCCAGAGCTGTTTGTGCTTCTAGAAACAATAACAACATTTTTGGGTTTAGTGTCAGCCATATTAGGCTTTCTGAAAAAGCCTTATGACAGTTACCTTGGCCAGTTAAGTCAGCTAGGCCGAATTCAGTTTGACAAGACTGGAATTAAGTGCAGAAAGGACAAGGTATTGCATGCAATCCTCACACCATTACTCGAGCCAGAGCAAATGGATACTGTTGTAATGCTTGATCCATTGATTTTCTCTCCTTTAATTTGTGAATCTCAAGGAGACAGGAAATGGCAGAATATAAGTGAAATATTTTTCATAGTCACAAGCAAACTACACAGATACAACCAAAAATCACAGACAATTGACTGAAAAGACACAAAACAAAACAAACAAAGAAATAAACTAAAAGCAAAGTTGTAAGGCCAGAGCCATCAACATAGAAACTTCCCAAAACAAAGCAAGTAACATTGAAAGAAAGAGTGCACCTGGACCAAGGAGGCTAAATGTAGTTGGGACTGTGTCTGCTCAGAAGCTGCCCAATGCTCCGTCTATGTGTGTATCCAAATGTCAGGTTCCTCGAATGGTGCCATCACAATATGGGAATGATCAGGAGCAAGGTCTCTCACAGGAATGACTAAGTGGAGTAAGAATCCAAATCCTAGTGAAGGTGTAGCAGCAAGGTATGGCAACGATCTCAAGAAATTTGGACTGCATGTGGGAAGAAAGCCCTCTATGTGTGCCTGAATGTGAACCAGATGAGCAGCTGCTAGACCAAAGGGAAGCTGTATATGATGGGTCATGGCAGATTTCCTTAATCTTACTGCTGTGGATGCCTAATCCACAACAATAAAGTGTCTGGAGTGGATAGCTGGATGCAGCTTGGAGCTTTGTGCAATCACTCTCATTTAGGTGTGGAAAGGGAGTTTTGTGCACTTTTTGACATGCAGGATCTCATCACACCGCCTGGATAGCGTAATCATGTTGCTAAACATGTTCTGTTATGCGAAACAGGGGTGGGGAGGCACAATCCAGGCATTCATTTTAATGATTATTTATACAACATTGACAATATGCTAGATTGTTCCTTGCTTTTGTGGGCATTCAGTTTTTGAATTCTTTGTCTAAAACCTGATTATGGTTTGAATTTTGTATAAAAAAGCTTCTTATATTTTGATTTCTTTTTGAAAATATGGTTATAAGTTGCATTTTGCCATAAATTGTGGAACATTTTCCAAGTCCAAGCGTGCTTAATCATTCATGACAGAGCAATTGCTATATTTTGTAGTGATCATATCCCTGCGACTTATAGAATGCCTAATTCTGTTCAACCAGACTATGTTGAAGCAATAGGAATATATAAGTTGTACAGAGGGCTCAAGTTCTTTTCTGTTTATCTACCTAAGCTAGAGACTTGCTTTGGCACTCACTAACATCCTTCATACCATGCAAAATGGGAAAAAGCGAAAAGAGACTAAATATCTCAATAATATGAAACACAAAAAATCTCACTGTCCTATTATTTGTTTCCTCTATGTTTAAATCCATTTTTCTGTTTGTCATGCACTTAAATAATACGAAACACAAAATTTCACTTTCCTATTATTTGTGTCCTCTATGTTTAAATCCACTTTTCTGTTTGTCATGCACTTTTGTTTGTGGATGATGGCCAATTGTTTGTAATTTATTTTTTTCTGTGATGGTTGTTCCAAGACTTTCCATATCTTGGATCTGCTCCAGAATTTTCAGACTTGTTCTGTTATAGATAACCCAAAACTAAACCTGGTGCTATGAATGATCTTGAGATAGATACATTGGAAACTGATTTTAGATGATCTTTTACATCAGGAAAACCAACATCTTTTTAGATGCAAGTTTGCAGAATTAGATTCTCCTGATTTTATCCCTTTTTTTTCCAAGGAAAACCTAGTGGGGAAACCCAAGGGACGCTTCTCCACATTTGTGGATGGCATCCTTAGTAAACCCATCCATGTAAACTAGTGCACCTCACACGGGATGTGAACCAGGCACCTGCTGGCATGGAATTCACCAAATGTCCAACAACATCGGAGACAACCAGTTGAGCTATTCCCTTGGGCTCTGATTTTACCCTTTTTATCCATATTATATTTTTATTTGAGTTTTTAGTCACTGGTTAAAATCACATGCTATAATTTTTGGACAAATGCAAATATCTGAAGTTTGAACCGACAGGATGCTTTGATTATTATCTTTAATTGTGTGTGTTTGTCCATGTCTTGTCCGATTAAAACTACCTTCCTATGCTGCCTTCTTTTGTTTAAGCAGTTTTTGATAACTGTTATCACAGTGACTGGCGCATCTCAGGGATATGCTTTTGTCGAGTATGAAACTGAAAGGGAAATGCGACATGCCTATGAGGTGAGTTTTGTATAAGAAATATTTACGAAATATCAATTCAATAATACTACCGATGTGTATATTTCTAATGAATCAAAGCCTTTATGCAGGCTGCTTATCACAGTATTATTGACGACAGTCAAGTAATTGTAGATTATAGCAGGCAACAGCTAATGTCAGGTTGGATTCCCCGCAGGTTAGGTAAGTTGTGTGTTGAACAGACCAATGGAACCGCAAAATAGTTGCTTTTTTAAGGCTGAGCGTATAACTCTAATTACCAATATTAACATTTTGACATGGATAGGAGGGGGATTGGGGGGTCGAAAGGAGTCCGGACAGCTGCGCTTTGGAGGTCGAGATAGACCATTTCGGGCTCCTTTGTATACATTTTTACTACCAGCAATGATTTGAAATTGAATTTGAATTTTTAATGTTCATACTCGAGTGCTTTCCCTCTCTCAAAGCTTCATTGCTCTCAGTCCTGTTTTCCTTTCTTAACTTGATATATTTAGTATTTATTCTATGTTTGACATCTATGATTTTAGGCGACCCATTCCAAAAGATGAACTCAAGAAACTTGGTATTCCTCTACCTCCAGAAGGTCGTTACATGTCACGTTTTCAGGTGGTTGCTTTCTTCTACTTGAAACCAATCCTTGGCATTCTGTTCTGTCTTTTCCTGTTTCAGGTGTCAATATTTTTTGCAGATGATTTGCAAGTGTTGGAATAAAATGACTGATGTTATTGTTTTCACAATGACAGGCTCCCCCAGTACCTAGGCGCCAAAGCCCAGATGTTCGCCATCATAGACAATCAGAATACAGGTCTAGTGGAATATCCCGCCTGTATGGTGATGCATCAGAGACCTTGCCAGATTTAAAATTAGATCAAGAAAATCTGAGCAAAAAGTCGAGTTCTTCAAGGCTGGTAAATGATGAACAAGAACGAGGAGTTTCAGTTGCAAAAGAACCCATTGGATCCTTTGGAGGAGGAGACAAGGCAGGCGACAGGGAAGGCAGCATGCATGCAGATACCGATGAAGGTGATTCCAAGAGTAGGAGCCACCATCATCATCGGCACAAGCACAGGAGTCACACAGATAGGCACACTCCTCACCGCCATGAAAAGAAGAGGAAGGAGAGGAGCTCTGAGCGTAAGAGGTCCATGAGTCCAGATAAGATTGATGAAGAAAAACGGAAAAGATGGCGCCATGATAAGTATTCTGATTACAAATAAGGAATTATACTTGGATGCTTCTGCTTATTAGGGAGAAGGTGCCGCACTGACACCCTTTTGATCTTTACAATACATTATCCACTGACGCATCCATCAGAGTGCCAAGTATATGTGCATATTTCCACTTCCACTGTTTTCTTTTTCTTTTTCTGGAGAGATGAATCTGATAATACGTTTCTAAACTATAAAAATATTTTTTTCTAAACTATAAGAATAAATTTTCCATTTATTGAATTTATATCCATTTATACAATCAATACAATGTATCTAGTCCTCAGCCAGATGAGAAATTGTGTTGAATTTTGTTCAAGGACATGTATTACTAGCAGAGGTCATGAAAAACTATCTTTCAAGCAAAACGTTTGATGATTTTGTTAATTTTTAATTAGAGTATTTGTTCTTACTCTATGCATACTAGTGTTTACGTACACACAAGCAATTATCCGGGTCAGGTGATGACATATATTGGATTAGCAAACACGAAGCTCCAATGTTATTGTAAATGTTAATATATTATGTGCTAAGTAATTGAAGTAGCAAACACGATGCTCCAATGTTAATCTAAATGTTAATAGATTAATTACTAAGTAATCAACGGTTAGTAAATATAACACAATATTAAAAATAGTGATTGCAATTAGTGTTAAGATTAGTTAGGTGGTTATATTATTTCAACTGTCTTAAGGTATTATGTAAAGGACGTAATGTATGATGCGATAGGTGAGAAAGTGGTATATGTATTCGGTATATGGGTAGCCTACATCAAGTTAACCTTGCAGTGTATTGTTGTAGCATTATCAGATCATTATTCTCTCCAGGATATTTTGTGTTTTATTTTCCTTTATATATACAAAATTATAAAATCTTATATTTTATCAAAGTCTAATTTAGGGAATTTGGTAAACCCAATAGGGTGTTTGAATTGAAGACATATGTCTAGGCAAATAAAAAACAATAACAACCATGCGAAGTAGCAAATCACATAGGAAGCAGAAATGGAGCAAAGACACTAATAGAAGGAACATACTTTGCATAATTAGATGACATGCACAACATTGGAGATAAGTATGCATACACTGTTTTATTTGATGTTAAAAAAAGAAGATTAGTAAATATATCACGATGGAGAATGAGAGAAGGGATATTTATATATGCTAAGAACAAGGCCAATTCAACAAACATAAAATAGTCAAAACGACCATAATTAATTTGGTAATCTATCTACTTGGATAAGAGAGAGTAATCTATGACTATCACATGGGGAACATTGATGTGGCAACAAACGACAATAGAGAATTGATACAATGTTGACGGGGTAGTGAATGCTTTCAAACCGCATGCAAGGGTTGAGTTATTCGAAGTAGTGAGGACATCAAATAGGTGAGAAGGCTCTAGTAGCAGGGATCATAGATGTCTGGCAAGTGAGAAGGCAACTTGACAACGGTCTGAAAAAGATAGATGCAATGAGTGTAACGAGAAAAAAATTTGGTACAACAATGTGAGGAAGCAGAAATATGCTTTGATATTTCTGAAAATGTGAGTAGAGAGCATATGGAAGGTAAAACATTTGCTTTTGCTGAACAAGAACCTCAAGAGCAAGTGAAATTTTGAGTAGTAGTGTGTCTAGTAGATGTGGGTAAGAAATTTGCTTGGCAAGGTTGTGGCACTACAAGATCGTGGCTAGGGGAGGCACATGGGAAAGCACACATGAACTGTGGCCAGGGTAGGCACATAGGAAGGCACACATGAACTGTGGCCAAGGTAGGCACAAGGGAGTTGCGTGGAATAGAACATTAAGGCAGAAGAAGGTCGTCGTCGTTGACAAGAATATAAATTGCCAAGATGTTTGCCACACTGGAAAAGAGAAGCGAGTTTTGAAGTTTATGTGTACATAAATTTCGGAATTGAAAATGGTTGAAAATACCCCTAAGAATATGTTGATTTTGGTCACCAAGATTGTTCAACATTTATTGTGTTAGTGGACCCAATAATGGCTCAAGGTTTTAGGTATTGACACTGGTGATCTTGGCGTTAGGTAGTGAATGCGCTCCTTGCAAAAAATGAATCAAAACCAATAAATTGGTATTTTGGGGTAATTTGATTCAAAACCCAAGTGGTTTGGGGATTTTGGTTCAAAACACATCATAGTTGGCTTGGGGTAATCCTAGTGAAAACCCATGCCGTTAGATTCAAGGCAATGGATTGTTTGAGAGTTTTATTGGAGCTCTTGTTTGAAGGGGAGTATTGGAGGAGCAAACAACAACCTCCATTGGTAATGTAAATGTCAATATATTTTGTGTTATGTGATGACCCTAGTGCAGGATTTGCTATGTTACTCTAGCCAATATAAGGGTTCACTCGCATAAGTAAATAGTAGGTTATCCTATAGTCATTGATACACACAATTGTATATGATCATCATATAAGCCTATTTTGGGGTTATTGGGAGTTATCCTGCTAATATCTTAAGAGATATTGTGTAACTTGTCATTATTTTTGTTGGGAGCCATGCCCCCCTCTATATTTTGGGTGTTCAAAGTGTTTGTTGTTGTTGTGAGTAATTTAGATCATAACAAGTGATATCAGTGTAAGGGATTCTTGTACTTGCATCTTCATGACATACCTGTAATACTGGGAGCTGTAACATTTTATGGGAAGATTCAAATTAAGTGTCGTTTTCTTTTTTGGAAAGTAAACATCTAATACTATCTTTGGTTAAAATTATAGCAAAATTGGTGTAGAATTCTAGGAGATAATGTTTGTAAAAAGTTGGGATTGATATGCAATCCTAAAAACTTACTAAAAATAGTAGGGCACAATAATTTGGTCATATCTTTCAATTTTTAGATCGAAATTTAGTGTGACTTGATTCATATGAAAGAAGACATCCAAAGGTGTTAAAAGTTAAAATTTCATATTATTTGGCATGAAAATCAAGAACTTACGATCTCTACAAGTTCACACTTCGAGGAATGACTAAAAGTATTAGGGTTTGGTAAATTGGGCATAATTGTTAGACCGTGAGTCCCTAGACAATCACAAATTTTGAGACCACCTTCTAGACAATCACAAACTCTGAGACCACCTTCTTATGAGTTGTCATCCTTATCTAGTGATGAGGTGTTGTCATTATTCATTGATAAGTTGTCAGTGAGATCTAAATTTGGAAGTGGTCAAGTACATACACTATAAATTGATATCAAGAGATGGATATAACGTTGAATATGGCTTAAAGCCTTTTCCGCCAAGTTCTTGTCTTTCTTGTTCTATTTCTTAACATGGTATTAGCGTTCTTATGGTCATAAGTGCATGATAGCAACATGGTAGTTTTTCCATGGAAGGTGAGGTATTGTAGCTCCTCATGGCAGTCATCCATGAGAGTGTAGCCTACGACAATGGAAGCAAATACATAGATCTACGGTGTAATGTCAAAGACAAAGACAAGGTCATCATTCTTTTCCTTGCTGGTTTAATATGCAATTGTTTTACTATTTATTTTGAAGAATATCTATTTGCATTGGGAGGAAACAGGCAATATTTTGTTTTTTTGTTTACACAGAAGTTCATAGTAATACATAGATCTTCTCTCTGGGCACATAAGACCTATAGATCTGTAAGATGGAAAGGATTCATAGCGCTCAGCTTTTGTCATTATAGTTTTTCCATTATACCTGTGACTGACTTGATCATTACAACAACCCACAAGGATGAATGTGTTGGGAAACAATTTCTTGGCCTATTCCAGTGATTGTGCATGCCCAAAGTGAAACAAATCATAAATTCCATTCGCATGAACCCTGACAAGTTCTGAGTCCACTTGCTCTTCACGAGATCTGGAGATGGGTGGTTCAAATCTCACTAGTAGCTCGTAGACAGTTTTTGCACAACTCTGTTGTCGAAGTTTTTGATGCACCTGCGATGAATCATTTCTCTTGATGGTGGGTTTCTTTCGATTTTTGGGAACCATCGTTTTATCCTGCTCAATTATAAAATTCCATTGCGATCGCCAACTGAATGGAAGCGAAAAATCCTCGAGAACAAGAAATGAGTAGCTTAAAAGACCAACACTACATGCATTAAGAAGAGCCCATGTGCTTTGGGAAAGGAAGGTGCAGTGACCCAAATGTGTGTATATGCAAGTTAGAAGATTCAACAGTTGGCTCACTCGAGTAAAAATGCACAGTGCTTTGGAGAAAGGCATAATCTATTGAAAAGACCATTGCCCAATAGCCATACCCATAGCCTCATGATAGTTGGACAATGATGGGCAGCGAAATTGCTTAACCCTTGAATCATGAGAAAACATTAAAAAAACAATCATTGTAGAAAATCCGACTACATAGTGTGAGGAGGGACTCGAAAAAATTAAGAGGCACTTCCGTCTAAACTACTGTGTGAGAATATTATGAGATCGTTCCAAATCCAAGGCATTCATCACACACAGATCTTGATTGCAGCGTTTGTAAATCCTGGCCCACACAAACTTGGCCTAAGCGCTTCCTCACCTAGATCCACAGTTGGAGAATCTGGTGTATAGTTTGAAATCGAAGGTAGCATAATTAAACCAATAGAAGCCAATAGTCCACATGCATTTTTAAGTTGGAAAGAGAAAAAACGGGTAATTATTTTTCAATTGCTCTATTAATCCCATATAGGCAAAGTAATAACATAATTATTGCATAATTATTGCTTTATATGTTGAGAAATTAAAGTCAATGTGAGTTGTTAATGGTGCCTTGTAGTTGTATGTAGAATGATAATGCACGTATTGTCTTGATCTGATACAAGAGAACAATCTTTGAAACATGTTCTTATTGAGAAAAAAGGGTTCTTCAAAATTGATCTTAGAGGAAGGTTCTTATTGAGAAAAAAAAGGATTCTTATCCTTGAGGATAAGGGTTGTTCTTATTGAGAAAAAAGGGTTCTGATCCTTGAGGATAAGGGTGCTTATTACAAGAGAATAAGGGTTCTTATTACAAGAGAATATAAGGGTTCTTATCCTTGAAGATAAAAGGGTCTTATCCTTGAGGATAAGGGTTGTTCTTATCGAGAAAAAAGGGTTCTTATCCTCGAGGATAAGGGTTCTTATTACAAGAAAATACAAGGGTTCTTATCCTTGAAGATAAAAGGGTTCTTATCCTTGAGGAAGGTTCTTATTGAGAAAAAAGGTCTCTTATCCTTGAGGATAAGGGTTCTTATTACAAGAGAATAAGGGTTCTTATTACAAGAGAATATGAGGGTTCTTATCCTTGAAGATAAAAGGGTTCTTATCCTTGAGGAAGGTTCTTATTGAGAAAAAAAGGTTCTTATCCTTGAGGATAAGGGTTCTTATTACAAGAGAATATAAGGGTTCTAATTACAAGAGAATAACGTTTCAAAAAGGTCTTTTTTTTTTAATTGTTTTTAAACTTTGGAATAGAGCCCCTTCCCCTCATTTCGAGGATGGTACTTAGGGTAAACCAAAATTTGTAGAAATCCGAGGCTTTTTCGATAGCTTGCTCATTTAAGAGCTCAACATGTCACTTGCGGGAATTGAACTCGGGGGGAAAACACCCCTCAGCACAAACCACTCAGGCTAAACCCAATTGACTTAGAAAAAAAAAGGTTCTTATTGTTAGCGTTTTGAGTAGCAACGAAAGATATTCTTATTGTATTGTAATTAATCATGTCGACCCTATTGTGCCATTGTAAAGTGTCAAATGTAAATTATAAAGTTGTATTTGTCAAGTTGGCCCTATTGCACCATTGTGAAAAGTTCAAATGTTTATAAAGTGTCTTTTGTAAAGTTGTCCCTATTGTGCCTTAGTAAAGTGTCAAGTCGGCCCAGACCTAATTTAGGCTGGCCCAACTAGTATTTATAAGAGGCCTAACGCCTCATTTGGAGAACACACACAACAAGTTCTCTATCTCAAGAGAAAAGTGCGCAAGTCTTAGAGGGAGACGCAAATTCAACAAGGAGGTGTTTTCGTGAAGGGTTTTGGTCTATTTGCTAAAGTCTATCTTGGTCAAGTGGTGCACTACTCTGTTCTGGTTAGGGTTTGTGGAGGATCTTCTGCTTTGTGGGATCTCTCTTAAGGAGAGACATTGTTCTTATTAACAAATCTATACTAAGAAGTTTTGTCGGTTTTTCTCCCCCAAGAGGGTTTTCAAGGGTAAATCTTGTATGATGTGGATGCCATTCTTTCAATGATTCTCTTGTATGCAGTTATTGTAATAATTGTTAAAAGTTAAAGAACACCAATTCAATTAACTCCTCAAGTAAAAAATTCAACATGGTTTCAGAGTAGCCCTGAAAGAAGCCATTTGCATAGTACTAAGGAATTCGTTGGGGAAATCAAAGCCTCAGGGAGGCTTCTCTAACCCTTGCACACCTTTTCCTTGGAGCAATTTTTCAATTTTTGCAATTTTCAAAAATTAGGTTTTTGCATAAAACGCTAGGAGGTGATGTCATCTATTTTCTAAAGGCTATTGGGAAAAGTAAGACCATTAAGGAACTCTGCTTAGGAGGGTGCATCTATCCCCTAGATCAGATTTCCAAAAATCGAAAGTTGAAAAATTAGGGTGTCCTCATAAAACCGTAGATCAAGACGTCAAGACAGCTGCAAATTCAACTTGGAGCAAATTCCATCTTGGCATAGCGCACTCTCTGGTAAGTTCAAAATCCTTCCTTGAAATTTTTATTTCTTGTCGTATTTTCGACACAGGGAAAAATGACTATCAGTACTAAGCTTGACGAGAAACTTGAGGGTGCTGATAACTTTTGAGCATGGAAGTATATAGTGATGCTCATTCTAGAAGAGCATGACTTAGAAGGATTCATCAAGGAAGAATTTCCAGATCAAGAGGGAGATGAAGCCAAGGCAAAACACAAGAAGAGCTTGGTCAAGGCAAAGAGAATCATTACAGATTCTATTAAGGATCACATGATCCCTCACGTCCCGTCTATAACAACTCCCAAGCAGATGTTTTATGTCCTATCTCGATTGTATGAAGGGAAGAATATCAATCGGAGATGACGTTGAGAACACAACTCAAGAGTGTGAAGATGCAAAGTTCAAAAACTATCCAATCATACTTCACAAGGGTATCTCAGATCAAAGAACAACTTGAAGCCATTGAAGATACTATCGAAGAAGCCATACTTGTGATGACTACCTTGAGTGGTCTCCCAAGGACATGGGAATTCTTCATTCAAGGAATCTATTCTAGGAGGAAGCTTACAAAGTTTAACAGGCTGTGGGAGGACTTTACTCAGGGAGAAGCAAGACTGGTAGCACGTGAAGAAAAACTAGCCGATGACGATCAAGCCTTAACAACACATGCAGGAAAAGGAAAGAGAAAGAAGGAAGCTCATCCCCACAAGAGGCCTCACAAACCACACAAAGGCCAAAAGGACTACTCAAATATTAGATGCTTCATTTGTTAGAAGATGGGACACATTGCAAGATTTTGTCCCAACTCTAAAGATAAGGTCAGAAAAGGAAAGTATAAGAGACATCACGCTCATGCCGTAGAAGATGACGAACCTGATCAGAAGAGAGATAAAGGAGATGAGTCAAGTGAAGAGTATGTTTTGATTTCAGCTCTTACTGGAACAATCACCCATGGAAGTGACACATGGCTCATTGATAGTGGCGCCTCCAAACACATGACAGGGTATAAGAACTCGTTTTCAAACTTGATTAAGAAAGATTCACCTCATAAGGTGAAACTAGGTGATGATTACTAGTATCCCATCAAATGAGTAGGAGAAGCAGCTTACAGATTGGATTCTAGAAAACCCTTGAAGATGAAGGATGTTCTATATGTTCCTAGATTGAAGAAAAATCTCCTTTCCATCTCAACACTAGATGAGAAAGAATTCAGAGTCGCTTTCGTGGTTGGTGAAGTTCTCATGTGGCCAAAAGGAAAGACAATTGACGATGCCGTAGTGATTGGTGTCCAAGGAGGCCTATACAAATTGAAGGGACACTCAGATTCAACACTAATACACAATACAATTACTCCGAGTGAGTTATTGCATAGGCAATTCACTCACCTACACTACATAGCCTTACTGATCATAAGCAAGACGGTGACAGGTTTGCCAGAGATCCAAGTGAACCATGAAGGAATATGCAAAGGATGCGCACAAGGCAAGAACGTGAAGAACCCATTTCTAAACAGTGACAATAAAGCGAAGGGAGCCTTGAACATTGTGCATTCAGACGTATGTGGACCAATGTTAGCAAATTCACTAAGCGGGTATGTATACTATGTCTCATTCATTGATGATTACTCACGTAAAACCTGGATTTATTTTTTGAAAAATAAAGTGATGTATTTAGAAAGTTCAAAGAATTCAAAGCTATTCTAGAAAACCTCTCTGAAAAGAAAATAAAGATTCTAAGGTTAGACAATGGAGGATAATTCACATCCGATGAATTCAAGACATTCTGCAAGGAAGTTGGGATTAAGAGGGAGCTCTCTACTCCCTACAATCCTTAGCAGAATGGCATGGCATAAAGGAAGAACAAAACAATCATGGAAGCAATGAAAGCCATGATTCATGATCAAGACTTACCTATGCATATGCGGGCACAAGCAGCTAGGACCATTGTATATGTGCAGAACATAAGTCCCCACCGTGTACTTGGGAATAAGACACTAGAAGAGATGTTTACAGGTGAAAATCCAGAGGTCATCCATCTAAGTGTTGATATTACGGTAGCTGCGGGAGGTATTAACCTCCACGTGTAACCTTTGACGAGACTAGAATATTCTGGGAAGCAAGAGAAACCCTAAAACGTTGGATAATAACCCTAGAAGACAAGTCGACTCAAGAGAATATTTAATATTGAGTCATTAGCTTCTAGAAAGAGAAGTTGGCCTAGTCAAGTGAGATAGAGCAGTATAAATAGAGGGCGCTAGAGCTCATTTGTCACTCACTCACTCACAACTACATAAGACTAGTGGTGCGCAAGTTTGGAGAGGGAGTGCAACTACTGCAATTAGGATTTTGGCTTTTGATTGGAATTTCTCATGGTTATGGTTTGGAATTTTTGCTTGGTCTTTGGTTATTCTTTCTTGGTACACTAGCCTTGGAGAAAGGTGCCCTACCTTGGTTGGCTATTGGTCTGCTTCTGGAATTATTCTTTCCGTCAAGGTTAAGGTGCTCGGGGGTGGCCTTTGTGCCTATGGTTGGGTGACAATATTGCTATATTGTCTATGGAAAAACGAGCACATCTCTTTATTTCTAACAGGTTATGGGCCCACACTATCTTCAGACAGTCTAACCACTAGAAGATAGATTGGGAAGTTATTTGTTAAGCTCGTTATGGCACCAATTACAGCAGCAACTAGGTTTTCTAATTATGCAGCTGCAACAAACACTAACCCTTGTGTTCAGGCACTTATGGAGAAGCATTTGATATAATTCCTTGAGATCTCAGTGCACCCTAGCCTAGGGCACCTCTTGGTAACCTCAGCTAGAAAAAACGTCAGGTTTGAATTTTTGGTCAAAGTCAAAGGTTGACCAATTAAAATCAAAGTCAAAGGTTGACTTCTAGTCAAATTATTTTTGTGATCAAAGTTGAAACTTTAGAGTTTCTAGCTTATTCTAATCTTTGAATCTAACCTCTTCTTGTCAAGATGATATCTAGTTTCAGATTGGAAGACAAGCTGGACGATGCTACAAGACTCCAAAGGTATGCACTTGTATATGCTATCCAAGTTATATCATCTAGCAAAGCATGAGTGTGTTTGTAGGAAAAGTACTAGAGACCTTGTCCAAGCTGTAATCTTGGATTTAGTGCATTAAGAGGAACAAGTGCACCCTCCATAGCAGTTGAGGCTTCAGGTTCCAGATTTGATTAAATTGTTAAAAGTTATATATATCAAGGGTGATAGTTGCTACATTACAAATTGTGAAAGCAATCTTTGAAAGATTCTATTATTGCTAGGTGCAATGAATACTTGACTGCATATGAATACTATTGATATAGATTCTTATTATACTTGTTCTCAAGATGAACTAACATCTCCTCTAGATAGATATTTCTTGTTTGCTCTTGTTGTTCTTGTTCCGGGCAGGTACCCTTGTGAAATATGTTTGATGAACAATCTTTGCTGAAGTTGTCATAAAAGAAGTTTATAAGGATGACACAATTGCCAGATGGGAAACAATCAAAACATATAGGAACAAACTTAAAGAGACTTAGAGGAGTCGAACTCGAAGGAAGTCAGAAATCAAAAGGAAACTAGACATGCTTGTGACACTTTGTAGAAAGCAAAGAGAGATGCAACAGACGGAAGCATGGACTCTCTCAGATGGAGGGAGCTGATCACAAAATTACAAAAGAAGAGCAGGCATATTGCTCATTCGGGAATGAAGTCGATATTCTGAGGGAGATAATCCTGAACGATATGATTCATTGAAGAAGAATCCGTAAAGACTATGAAGTATCTATCCATGTTCTTCATTGGAAGTAGCAGCGGTGATAAGCAACAAGTGTTCAGTTTCACTCTAGAAGAAGTATTCTTTGAAAATAAGTCTTGAATGTCCTTGGTTGTCCATCTACATTTATGTTCCTATGGTGGAAGTTTGGAGCCTTTAGGAAAGAAGGGCATGCAATCTATAGAAGATTCCATGAACTCGAACATTGAAGAAAAACATGAGGAAGAACATGAAGATTCCAAGAAAAGAAAGAAAAGTCAGAACAACCAATTGAACCATTTTGAACCCACCAGAAGAAGTCAAGCAAAATGAATGGAAAGAAGATGTGATGAAGAACAATGTATGTGAAAAATTGTGAAAAAGACTTAAGCATTGATAGATACAAGGCAAGACTCAGGGATAGAGGGTTCTCCTAGTAGGAGGGAGAAGGACTACAATGACAACTTCTTCTAGTAACCAGATATACCTCTACCCAAGCCATTATATCTCATGCAGTATCCATGGGTTGGAGTTTACATCAGATGAATGTAAACACTGTTCTTCTCAACAAAATAATTGAAGAAGAGGCGTATGTAGAGAAACCTCAAGGTTTTGAGGAGACCCTTGTATGTAGATGGAAGAAGACCTTGTATGGATTCAATCAAACTTGGTGCATAACCTCTCATGTACAACAAAAGTGTGGTGCAAACTTCCTATGACAGAGGAAGTATATTGAACTGGTTCTTCAGAAGTCCGAGATGATGGATTGCAAATCCATGGAAAACTCCCATGATGACAGATCTGAAGAAGTTGAGAGACTCTGATCCAGTAGACCCGTCTCTGTATCAACAATTGATTGGCTCGTTAATGTATTTGGAGAATACTCAGTCAGATACTTGCTTTATGGGATGTTTGAGTTATGATATACAACTGCATGGATTTATCGATTCAGATTGGGAAGAGAGTGCAGATGACAGAAGAAGTGCTACTTGGATATGTTTCAATTTGAACTTTGCCACAATGTCATGGGCTAGTAGGAAACATAAGTCTTTTGCACTCAACACTGTAGAGGCATAGTATACTGCAGCTTGTGATGCTTGTACAAAAGTAGTGTGGCTCTGTAAGTTGGTTTTTGGACTATCTGATCAGGTGCTGGATTCGATCGTGATATATTGTGATGATCAGAGCCGTGTGAAGATTTTAGAGAACCCAATGTTCCATGATAGGTCGAAGCACATTGAGGTCAAGCATATTTTCTCCTTGATAAAGTCTAGAGGGGAGAAGTGGTTCTCCATTATATCTCCACAGATGAGTAGATAACATATATTTTGGTAAAGCCTCTGTCCAAGATGAAAAGTTTGCGTACTTAAGGGACAAGCTGGGGCTCGTGGAGACGACTTCCTTATTGAAAAAGGAAGTGATTACTCCTAGGTTGTTAGGGAGCACTGATATGTTATTGATATATGGACAATCATTTTCTAGTTTGGAAAATGGTCCAGGTTGGGAAGTCACTTTCCAGTTCAGAAAGTGGTCCAAGATTCTTGATGGACAATCATTTTCTAGTTTGGAAAATGGTCCAGGTTGGGCAGTCACTTTCCAGTTTGGAAAGTGGTCCAAGATTTTTGACGGACAATCATTTTCCAGTTCGGAAAATGGTCCAGATCGGACAATCATTTTCGTAATGAAAATGCTCTGATAGATTTGTAATGTACCATAGACAACGATTCCCCTTGTGGCTAGTGTGGGGGAATGGTCTAGGACAATCATTCTTCTTGGCAGTCACTCTGAGCAGTGGTCAAGTAGAATGGTCCACTTCACCGGGTAGTGATTCTTTCGAAGTTAACAATTGTGAGTAGTTTCGAAGAATGGTTTGTTTTGGAGGTTGGTGCAGGCCAATCATTTCCATAGGAAATGGTCCGGACAATCATTCCATAGGGAATACTCATTCTCTCCAGGTTTCATTGTGATTAGTGCCGGAGGAATGTACTAGTTAGGTGAATGGTCAAGGTTCAACAATCATGGACATACATTCCCTGGTGCAGACTCATTCTCTCTAGGTTGCATTATGATTAGTGTCGGAGGAATGGCCCAATTAGGTGAATGGTCCAGGCTCAGAAACTAGGGACAATTATTCTTCTATGCCCGAGAAGAATATTTTAGATAGCCCATGGATGATATTTTACTTTTTGAGGGCATATGCTCCTCCATATCTCACAGATGTGAGTGGAAGAATGGCCTAGATGACTTAGTTTGTATCATGATATTGTTTATGCAGGTTGATATCAAATGATATGATTGCTGTGGAGAATGTATGTCTCTGGACAATAGTTGTATGCTATTGTGGTGGATGTGATCCACTGATAGTGACTATGTGTCACTGGTTAGTAGTTGTGTGCTATTAGGACTGGTTGTGTACCATTGGGTAGTAGTTGTGTACTACTATGGATAGACACAATTGTGTTCTATTGGATGGCATTGTTATGATTGCCATGGAGACTACCACTAGTGTTGGAGTTGATTACCAACTAGATGGATAGTCAGTTCACTGGTGGACAGACATTCTCTAGGAGGAGAATGGTCCAAACATAACAGATTGCTGGTGGACATGCAATCTCTCTGTAGAGAATGGTCAAGGTTGATATATTGTTGATGTAACATGGACAACAATTCTTCTAGGACGTATGTCTGGATTAGAAGAATGGTCTGTCTCCCTGAGTTCATAGTAGTGACCACAGTGGAAAGATTAGTACATGACAACATTTCCCTGAGTTCACAATAGTGGTTGGAGGAAAAATTGTCCAGGACAATCATTCTTCTAGGATGTATGTTCAAATTAGAAGAATAGTCCTTGTAGCCCATGGCGTGACTTCCAGCATCTGTTGAAACAATTATTCTTCTAGGACATATGTTTGGATTAGAGGGATGGTTCTTGTATCACTCCGTGGAGTGAGTTACTTATTCAACATCATGCCCAATTACTTAGATGGAGTATGTCTTCGAGAGATGATGCAGTTGATGCTATCGGATGATACTAATAGTGGCAATGGTGCTCATGATTTGATAATGAGATAGTCTGTGTGGCTATGATGATGCTATCGATTGAATGGTATGTTTGTGCTCAAGACCATTGCCTTTAATACCTCCCTAGCTACGAGGGAGTGTTGATATTATGGTAGCTGCGGAAGGTATTAACCTCCACGTGTAACCTTTGACGAGACTAGAATATTATGGGAAGCAAGAGAAACCCCAAAACGTTAGATAATAACCCTAGAAGACAAGTCGACCCAAGAGAATATTTAATATTGAGTTATTAGCCTCTAGAAAGAGAAGTCGGCCCAACCAAGTGAGATAGAGTAGTATAAATAGAGGGTGCTAGAGCTCATTTGTCACTCACTCACTCAAAACTGCATAAGACTAGTGGTGCGGAAGTTTGGAGAGGGAGTGCAGCTGCTGCAACTGGATTTTGGCTTTTGATTGGACTTTCTCTTGGTTATGGTTTGGACTTTCTGCTTGGTCTTTGGTTATTCTTGCTTGGTACGCTAGCCTTGGGGAAAGGTGCTCTACCTTGGTTGGCTATTGGTATGCTTATGGAATTATTCTTTCCGTCAAGGTTAAGGTGCTCGGGGGTGGCCTTTGTGCCTATGGTTGTGTTACAATATTGCTATATTGTCTATGGAAAAACGAGCACATCTCTTTATTTCTAACACTAAGAATATTCGGTTTTCTAGTATATGTACATGTCCCCAAGGACAAGAGATCCAAGTTGGACCCTTCAGGCAAGAAGGGTATCTTTGTCGGATGTAGCGAGACATCAAAGGCGTACAAAGTTTACATCCCTGGTCACTGACATATTAAGACTAATAGAGACATAAATTTTGATGAAGATGCAACCTTCAATAGATCAAGACAAAACCATACAGGTGAGGTTCATGATGAGGAATCTGAAGCTCCTAGAGTGGCAGATATAGATGCAGGTAATGATATGGTACCATAAGAACATGTTCCAGAAGAACATCATGATGTGGTAGAACCACAAAGACCTGCAAAGACGACTACAAAGAAGAGAAGGCCAACTTGGGCTCGAGAAATTATTCAGGATGCAGAGAAGTATGGAGCCCTAGATGGATCTTTTAGAGAAAGAAAGAAACCGTGACCATATTCCAACTATGTAGCATTGTTGAGTGACATCATTGATGCAAAGCCTACCTATTTTGAAGAGGCCACAGATAAGAAAGAATGGAAGGATGCCATGATTGAAGAATACCAGTCAATCATAAAGAATGATGTCTGGGATGTGGTTCCGAGACCAAAAGAAAAGACAATTGTCAGTTCCAAGTGGATCTATAAGATAAAGCATATTGCAGATGGCAGTATAGATAAGTACAAGGCAAGGTTTGTGGCACGTGGTTTCTCCCAAAAAGAAGGAATAGACTATGAGGAGACATTTGCTCCCGTTTTGAGATACACTTCGATCAGGACCATTCTTCCAATAACTGCAATGAGGAAATGGAAGGTATATCATATGGATGTGAAGACAACTTTCTTGAATGGTGTAGTAGAAAAAGAAGTGTATTTGGAGCAACCACAAGGTTTCGAGACACATGACAGGCATACAGATGTGTGCAGGTTAAAGAAATCCTTGTATGGGTTGAAGCAAGCACCCAGAGCTTGGTATGGCATAATTGACAGTTTCCTGATGAGCTTGGGTTTCACCAAGAGTACAACAAATTCCAACCTTTACCTCAAGGTTGTGGATGGTGAACTTGTGATATTGCTACTATATGTGGATGATCTGTTTATGATAGGGAACAAGAAGCTCATCGCTGAAAGTAAGAGGAAACTTGCTGCAGAATTCGAGATGAACGACCTAGGCATGATGCATTACTTCTTAGGTCTAGAGTTATGGCAGAGACCGAATGCGATTTGCCTTAACCAAGGAAAATATGCAGTGGAGATCCTGAAGAGGTTCGAGATGTTGGATTGTAAAGCCATATCTACACCGATCGTGGTGAACCTAAAGCTGCTGTGTGACTCAACTTCAAAGACGGTGGATGCCACCATATATAAACAGATGATTGGTTTGTTGATGTACTTGACGAACACGAGGCCATATATATGTTTTGTGGTGAACACATTGAGTTAGTACATGGTTGAGCCTAGACATGTTCACCTGGTTGCGACAAAACATGTGATGAGGTACCTGAAGGGTACGATTGATTATTGACTCATATATATCTCAGATTGTGAGATAAGACTGGAAGGCTACACAAATTCAGATTGGGTAGGTTGTGTCACAGATCGAAATAGTACATCCATATGTTTCTTCAATTTGGGATCAACTGTGATCTCGTGGCTCAGTAGGAAGCATATTTGTGTGGCACTCAGTTCTGCAGAGGTAGGGTATGTAGCCGCGTGTTTAGCTTGTGGTGAAGCAATGTGGCTTCGGAAGCTTCTTGCAGGATTTTTTGATCTCAAGTTTGAGGTGAATTGTATCCTTTGTGACAACTAGAGCTGCATAAAGCTGTTAGATAACCCAGTGTGTCATGACAGGTCCAAGCATATCGAGATCAAGTACCATTATATCCGAGAGATGGTATAGAAGGGAGTAGTGAAACTCCAGTATGTCTCTACTAATGAGCATGTAGCAGACGTGTTGACTAAGTCTATCGAGAGTGAAGTTTGTGTACTTCAGAGACAAGCTTGGTGTGGTCCAGAAGGACTTCCCCTCTTAGAGGGAGTGATGTGTTACAGATGCGACTCTAGGTTGTAGCAGCATAGTGTGGTGTGTTAATGTGTATGCCATTATTATAGTTCTTTTCATTTCAATAGATAACAACAACATAAAGACAAGATCACTGAGAAATACACAATCACAAGAGACAACATTTATCCTGGGAAACCCTCTAGGGGAAGAAAACCCAACAAAACTTCCTTATTATAGATATCCAATACAATTCCAAGAGATAACTCAAGCTAATACAAAAGATCCTCTCCAAAAGATGCGCCACTCTCTCTCTTTCTTCTCCAACTACAGTTCCGAAACTTGTCTCTCAAATGAGCAAGTGAGTTTTGTGTCTAAGTGAGGCGCTAGCCTCTTTATTTATACAAGACTGGCACGTGTGAAGTGTCTCTTCACTGGTAGGGCCGACTTCTCAAACTGGGTGGTTATAACCACCTTTAATATATTCTGGGGCCTCTTTAATATCTGCTAGGGATGACTTCTTATTCTGCCTATTATAATTATCATTTGACCAATCCGCAAAAGGGGATTTGGTCCTATTACAATAGCCGACATGATCAATCCACAATGGGGATTGATCCAATGAATATTATATCAGATAATAATAAGAATACACTTTGCAGTTACATTATTTCAACACTCCCCCTTAACAAGAAGGGTATTCTTCAACAGCATCTGGCGAGAGAGAGGTCTGCATCATCAATGACATCAGGAGGGCACCATCATTAATATAATCTTGGAGCACTGACTAGCATATCTATAAATCATCGGAAGTTTTCTTCATCGGCAGGCATTGTCATTCTCAAAGGAATGCAATCATCATCTGCATCAATATGGATTAGTATAAAACTATTACATCATCATCATCACAACACGAGGTTGGCTCATCATCATCATACTAGAATGGCTTTACGTCACAACTATCAAGCCAGAAACACAATTCTAGTCTCGTCTCATAGTCTTGCTTTACATCACAGCAATAAAGATGGAAGCAAGATACTCGTCCTGCTTTACGTCACAACCATAAGGTCAAAAGCAGGATGCTAGACTGGCTTTACATCACAGCTATCCAGCCGGAAGCATAGTGCTAGCCTCATCTCATCATCTTGCTTTACGTCACAACCATAAGGTCGGAAGCAAGGTATACGTCCTACTTTATGTCACAACCATCAGGTCGGAAGCAGGATACTAGACTGGCGTTACGTCACAACTATCTAGCCAGAAGCTCAGTACTAGTCTCATCACATCTTCTCTCTTTACGTCACAACCATAAGGTCGGAAGCAAGGAACACGTCCTGCTTTATGTCACAACCATCAGGTTGGAAGCAGGTTACTAGACTTGCTTTACGTCACAGCTGTACAGTCAGAAGCATAGTACTAGTCATATCACATCATCTTGATTTACGTCACAACCACAGGGTCAGAAGCAAGGTATACGTCCTGCCTTACGTCACAACCATAAGGTCGGAAGCAGGGAATATCTCATCACAACAACTACTCCCCCTTTTGAGGAAGGTCCTTTTGGACTATGCCAAGCTTATCTCGGAAGTACTCAAACTTTACACGAGATAGGGGCTTTGTCAACACATCAACAACCTATTCATCCGTGCTAATGTACTGGAGCTTTATGGATCCTCTCTGCACCATGTCACGGATGTAATGATATCGAATCTCTATGTGCTTCGACTTATCATGAAATAGAGGATTCTCTGTCATCTTTATGCAGCTTTGGTTGTCACATAAGATCGAGGTTGCTTCCATCTCTAGGTCAAATAGACCGGCCAACAACTTTCGAAGCCATATAGCTTCGCAGTAAGAAGAACACGCAACAATGTATTCTGCTTCCGCTGTGCTGAGAGCAATGCTGGATTGCTTCCTACTTTTCCACGAGATCATGGCTGATCCCAAATTGAAATAGCATCCAGAAGTGTTTTTCCTGTCAGCAACGCTTCCTACCCAATCTGAATCAGTGTATCCACTCAATGTGAAATCACGATCTCCGTCATAACTGAGACCACAATCTAATGTACCCTTAAGGTACCTCATCACATGTTTTTCAGCCACAAGGTGAACATGTCTGGGCTTTACCAAAAACTGACTCAAGGTGTTCACGGCGAAACAAATTTTTGGTCTGGTGTTCGTCAAGTACATCAATGATCCAATAATCTGTCTGTACAAGGTTGCATCAATCGATTTTGACGAAGTGTCGACCAACAGCTTTAGTTTCACTTCCATGGGTGTATTCATGGGCTTGCATTCCAACATGTCGAATCTCTTCAGGATTTGAACTGCATACCTCCATTGGTTAAGGAAGATTCTCTTTGGACTCTGCCATACCTCAAGACCTGAGAAATAATGCATTAGGCCAAGCTATTTCATTTCAAACTCTGAGGCAAGTCCTTTCTTACATTCGTTGATGAACTTTTCTTCTCCAGTTAAGAATAAATCATCCACATATAGCAATAATATCACTGGCTCATCGTTCATAGCCTTGAAGTAGAGGTTAGAATCTTCTTTACTCTTGGTAAAGCCTAAGCTCGTCAATAAATTGTCTATATGACCATACCAAGCTCCGGGACCTTGCTTCAATCTGTATAAGGCTTTCTTCAATTTACAGACATGAGACTTTCTGTCTTCAACTTCAAATCCTTGAGGTTGCTCTATATACACTTCCTCTTTGATGACACCATTTAGAAAGGTTGTCTTTACGTCCATCTGGTGTAACTTCCACTTCATCTTAGTTGCAAGGGCTATGATGGTTTTGATCGAAGTGTATCTGGCTACAAGAGCGAATGTCTCTTCATAGTCAATGCCTTCTTTCTGAGAAAATCCCCGAGCGACGAATCTTGCTTTATATTTTTCAATACTTCCGTTAGCAGCATGTTTTATTTTGAAGAGCCATTTGGAGGATACCACATCTTTACTCTTCGGTCTGGGAACTATTTCCCATACATCATTCTTGATTATGGATTGGTATTCCTCTGTCATGGCATCTGCCCATTCTTTCATCTGAAAGGCTTCTTCAAAGCTGGTAGGCTTCTTCTCTAGTAGGTCACACATCAAAGCCGTATAACTGGAAAATGGCTTTGGTCTTTTCACTTGTTTCGTGGTTCCTTGGGGAACACCATACTTCTCCCCATCTTGAATAAGCTCTTTGGCCCAAGCTAGCTTTCTTTTATGGAGGATTGTCATCTGAGGTGGTTCTTGAAATTCCACTATATCATGATCTTATGGAATTTCCTCATCAGGGGAAATTACGTCTTCCCTCACTGGTTCTGCGGCTCTGGGAACTTCCCTCTTTGCAGTTTTGGGGATTATGGGT